>JAEIII010040659.1:0-13983 GCA_018905755.1 Drosophila ohnishii | reverse complement strand
TTAAAGGCTCTTTAAATATTTTAAAAAAATTTTTTGTTTCTTTAATTTTTAAAATCGATAATCTACCATTGTTTTAATTAAAATTTCATTTTCTGTTGGCAATTAAAAGCTTGACGATCAACATGTGAATGCCCGCTGTGTGTTCGATTCTCGAACATTTAAAGTAAAAATTTCTTGGCCATTTAATTGTTTAAATACTTTTCCGATTTACCCGTTTTCCCTGTGTTCGTTTGCAAATTTAATTTGTTTAATGAGCAACGTAATAAAACGCATTTACTGTCAAGTGATAAAATGGTATTCCAGCTTCGGCTTTCCATGTTTTTCTTCCCCTTCCTGGCGCTTTGCTCCTTTTTGCATATTTTTCATTTATATGTGGTCCACATGTCAAGCGCATTTTCCGCCCAATTTTCATTTTCCACCCACTCTGCAGCCTGTTGACATGCAGCAATTATTAACTTTTGCGCGACTGCTGCCATGGCGCCGCGTGTTTGTTATTAATTTCTTGTTATTTATGCAAATAGTTGGCACTTAATACGACTGTAAATATATTTAAATGCGAGTATTCGTTACTGACTTTCTCACTCCTTTGTCAATTGCTTTGCGCATTACAATAAATTAACAGTAAACAAAAAAAATATTGTGTATATATATTGTGATGCGGCTGTGACACGTTCCCCGCTTATCGACAATGTTGAGCTCTCCCTTGGAATTTTAAACTTTATTCGAAGTATGAATTCCGTATCCTGAAAGTCCTGTGTGCTGGAGTCTGCTCGGGTCCGAGTTCTATAAACTCCACTGAGTTATCGCCAGCAGACGTGAAGTCATCTCTGGGCACATGCTCAGGCCAGGCACTGGTGGAAATGTACACCAAGATGTTGAGGTTTAATAGCTTTTGAAATGTAGCAGAAAATTTACAAATAAAAATTTTGAAATATTAATTTATAGCTTAAATATAAAGTAGTATGTTATTAATATATGGTAATATTTTTTTAATGCAATTTATATCAAAAATAAACCCAAAAATCAAGGTAGAGCCTTAATTATAATCCGAAAGTCACACCAAATACTTCTTAATTTTAATATCATTATTTTAAAATTGTTTTATAATGAAGGAATACATTTTTCCCAGTGCATGCATATGCATTCCATTCGAGTTGGATGGGGTTCTGTTTGGCCTGGCCATGGGGTCACGTCTGCGGGTCTGGTTGGTCTCGGTCTGCCTCCGCCCATGTCCTGGCCCGACGACTTCGTCCTGTTTGACTGCTTATGAATAAAGTTGTTTGCTGGCTTGTCAATACACACATGGCATCATCATCATCATCGCTCCTCCCCTTGCTTTTTTTTGGCCAAGCTCAAAACCCAAAACCCCCTTTCAATTGGGGTTATTTGTCGCCCTATCTGGCACGAATCGCCTCCTTCTCCTCCTCCTGTTTGTTGACTTTTCGGCTTTCAATGGGCCACGACGTCTATTCATTTTTTGTGCTGCGCTATTAGGGTTGCCGTTTCCCAGCATCTCCAGCCAGGCATCCAGCCTCCATCCCATCACCTCATCATCAGCTCCGCCGCCGCTGGCACTTTGAAATGAAAAGTTGTCTGCCATATAAACATATGTATAGATGGGAAAAAGAAAACACACGGGGCGTTCGTAGTAGGCAGTAAATAGCAACAGGCGTGGTGACGAAATGTGTCCTTTGACATTTGATCGCTCGCCTCCGATAATCCTGGCCAGCATCGGCTCGTTGGCTCTTCAGCAGCTCCGCTTAATGGCTTGCTGCATTATTTATAGCACGTTGAGGTCCCATCAAAACGCTTTAAAACCGGCTAGGAAAAATAGGAGAAAATGAAAATAGGAAATATATATGAGGAAAAGCAGCTGCCGCTGAATGTAGTCCACCGAGTCGTTGACTTTAAGCCGTAGACAATGCGGGGCATTAGGCGTTTGGATCCTGAGCCAAAGTAATTAAAGGCTTTACGGGGAGAGTCCTTTAACTTGGTCAAGAAGGTTGTCAACTTCAGTAACTAAATAATTTTATTTTTGAATTTAATGTAGAAATAAATATATTATTGAAATCTCTTAATAATATTTTATTTTCATAGTTTTCTCTGGGATGTAAATCTTCTTTTAGAGCATTTTATGTTCGTTTTATTTTCCACTCTTCAATCCCTGTTTGTGTGTGTTTTCCACACTCAATTACAAAGTTCAGCTCACATGTGGCCAAAGGGATGCAGGATGCAGGATGCAGGAGGTGAGATTCCCTCCTGGATTCCTAAAGTTTAACCGGCGACGACTTTTACTTGCTTCCTTGCCACGAAAGGCGTCTTAATTTACTTTTGCGCTCAGGCGTCTGGAAAATAAAAGTGCAGTCGCTGGCAGTCTTTGTCCTGGGCCTAAAAAAAAAAACTCCCCACAGGACTTTCAGCAAGGAAGAAAAGAGAAAGGCGGCAATTTCCTGCACATTTTCTAGCGGTTGAACTTGGGTAGTGCAGTTAATTATAATTAAGCCGAGTTAACTAACCACTTGCCGACACTTGAGGAAGCTCACCCGCACACACACATACACACAGTCAGAGCGGAAGGACAACCCTTAGTCACCTGCTGCTTAAACTTGTCAGCTTCTAGCCTTCTCTCCTTATTGTTGCTTTAATTAAAGCTGCGTTCATTAAAATGCCAACAGCCCCGAAATATAGGCCACGAAAACTGTTGCATATTCAAAACGTTTATTCAATACGATTTTACTGACTGTAACTTCTGGATGATGTGGTTGCTATTGTTGTCGGATTTTCACAATGGCGAACGCAAGTCACCAAGGAAGCTGTTATATGGAAAGCACTGAGAAAAAGGTTATACATTTAAGTTAATTGATTAAAAACCGCTTGACTCTGGAGTATATTTTTGTACTTTTAAGATTGCTTAAATCTGTTTTTTAAAATGTTTATTAACGTTTTCAAATCCTTTATAGACTTTGATGTCTGCCTGATAAGAAAGTGACTTCTCATTTCCATTTTCAAAGATATCTTTGCGGTATATCTACCGGTTTTTATTCACTGTGCATTTTGCCAACGGCGTTGTTCCTTCATTTGCAAGGACAATGCGACACAAAAATAGAAGACCGTTGAATGAGTGAGTGAATGCCTGAATGGGCGTATGAATGGATGAAGCCCAGACGACAGGAGAGACCGGCGAGAATGGCTGGCAGGAATGCCATTATAATAAATAAAGAGCCTTTCACTCATAACTGGCGCACAATGCAGCCAAAGCCATGAATATCCAACTCCTTCTGACTCCTTTCCCGATTCCCTCTGTTTGATTTATGCCAAACAATGCGAAAACGCTTTTAATAAAACTGATGGGAAAAGCTGCAGATAAGGATCAATGCATATTTACTACGGTTTTACAGCTGCTATTAAGATAGAAGGAGTTTTGATTTTAATTAAATATTTAGTATATATAATAAATTATTTAGAATCCTTGGCAAACCCTTTAACTCTTGGAAAACATTTATATTTCAAGTCACAGCCCAAATATTAAAGACAAACATATTTCCAAAAAAGAATAAATATCATTTGGTTAGCAAGTGTGTTTTATCTGAGTTCTTTTCCCTCCCCTCAATCAGCTGATTTTCTAGCCCACATTAGAGCCTGGCTAAAGCGCCGAAAAGCTTTCACAATTAACACCAACTGGCGCGCCCATAAATCCGCAATAAATTCCTTTGGGGTGTGGATTGCATAAAAATCACATTAACAATTTGCTAGTACACGAGTATTTTATTTTTATGGCTGCATGTTTTATTTTCATTTCATGCACGTCTTTTGTACATTTTAATGCCTCTGCCACACACACACACGCACACAACACACACGTTGTGCTATGCAAAAGAGCACACACACGTTGCCATTGTGTACGAGGAAGCGAGAGAGTGAGAGTGTGAGACAAGGAGGCACTGCACTGTTGCCATCGAAAGCGCAATAAAAACGCTTAATTTTTCACTTTTACACGAGCGAGACCAAAGTTTCCTTGTTGTTGTTGTCTCGCCACTTCTTGTTCTTTTTTCCTTCAGTTTTTCCTCCCATTTCCCTACATTTTCCAGTGAAAATAATGGGTGCCTGGTTGCTGTATGTGTAAGCCATTCAAAAGTAATTGAATTTAATAACAAACTCAAAACATGTCCCCAGTAAAAGCCAAAAGACATAAATATGATGAGGAATACATGGGACAAATTATAGAAAATAAGAGAAAATGTACTTGGTTGTCTAAGAAATAGTAAGAGCTTAATATATTATAGTTTTATTGTGAAGAAAACTTAGTCAGTCCTTTATAAAAATTACTTATTTAAAGGGCAAATATCCAAAACGTTACTGTTTTTAAAAGAATTCTCTCCGTGGTGCTAGAAAAATCATTAGGGATTTTAAAATCACTAAAAGGGTGTCAACAATGATGCTGAATAATTTTTAAGTATAAAAAGATGCAAATCTAAGGTGCTAGAAAGTCACTAGGGCTTTTAAGCCTCTTAAGAAGGAGTCTAAAATATTCCATAAAAATTTTAAGATACCGAATTTTGGGTTTTGACATCTTGTTAAGGGTTTTAAGTCCCCAGAGATTTCTGGGGCGTCCTTTAAGTCATTTATACCATAATTTCTTAGAGACATGGAAATATTAAACTACTCTTTAAAATTTAGGAAATTTCTTAATAATCATATACATCCAAATAATAATCATAGAAGCCCAATCTTTGATCCATTACTGTCCAATCCTACGACTTTATCTGGTATTCTTAAAGCTGCTTAAAGTATTAACGACTGAAAAAGTTGATTTCAATTAAAAAGGCATTTTTGCATTTTAATTGCCTGGCGATAAGATAAAAATCCCCAAAAACAACGCGAAAATGCGAAACCCAATCCCGTATACACATATATATGCAATGCAAATACGCGATACGCCGGTTGATATCCATTTGATATTTAAGCCCCGACGACAAACAACAAAAGGAAACAAAGGCGAATGTGATTTTTATTTATTGTGCAATGCGTTCTTCCTTTTTTTTATTCCGCAGATTTTACTGCGAAAAACGGACAATCTGCGGCCACTCACAGATTTGGATTCGTTAAAAAACTGGAAAAATCAGCGGTGAGGGGAGAAAACAATCCTGCAATCCTGCAATCCGGCTGCAAATGCAATAAGCCGTCGACGTTGACAAAAGGCCCCGTCGTCGTCGTCGTTGTCTAAGCCACAACAAACGCACAGGGAAATCGGCGGAAAAAAGGACAACGACGGTAGGAGACGGCAGGATTGCGTTCCTGTACTTTGGACCCACGTGCGCCGCGGCTGCGCCGGTGCCGCTGTCACTGTCACTGCCTCTGGCTCACCCAGTGCCCCTGCCCGTGTCCTTGGCAGGTCCTGAAGCGGCCACCATGAAGCTGTCCAAGCTGTCCAACCAAACCAACTCGCAGGATCCGCAGGCGGTCAACTCGCGCATCTTTGTGGGCAATCTGAATACCTTCCAATGCTCCAAAACGGATGTGGAGCGCATGTTTCAGATCTATGGACGCCTCGCAGGTGAGTCCTACCACTACATAGTGGTGTTCTTTCAATAAATCCGTTGTGTTTTGTGTCCCTCCAGGCATATCCATGCACAAGGGCTATGCCTTTGTGCAGTTTACCAACCCGTTCGATGCCCGCAATGCCTGCCACGGCGAGGACAGCAAGACGGTGCTCAGCCAGACATTAGGTGAGTCCTTGTTCCAATTTTGGGTCCTGGGAATCATAAAATCTTATGTTGTGAAGAGGGAGATATATCTTACTTTAGTTTATAATTGTATTTTAAAGGATAGCTAGAAAACTGTTGGGAAAATCGAAATAATCCTTTTTTAAACACTTAAACTATGACTTTAAAGTATAAAGATCCTTGTTTAAACATACATATGACTTTGAAGTATAATTATTCCAAGCAGTACACTTCATACAATTTTTTTTCAATCTGGTTTACTTTCTATATTGAAGTGTAGTTAAAACATTCACAGCTTTTTAAAATCCTTACTTTAAAATCCGCCACTAACGAAGGCTGCTGCTGCTTTGCATAGACATTCCAGACCTTAACCCTCACTTCAGCGTCCTTCTGCTGGGCCAAAGTTGCATGTCCGCAGGATACGTGGGGTTTTTTGTTCAGCTGAAGCTATACCTAAATGTGGGGCTGGAGTACAGGAACAGAGTGAAGCCGTCAGGTTAATGGCCGACGGCAGCGGAAGCGTTGCACTAAAATCGAACAAACGCGCGAAAAAGGCCACAAGAAAGGCGGAGGTCCTGGCAATCGTAATGAAGGAGCAGCACCCTCTGCATGTGTAGTGGCCATATCTTAGGCACCCTACACCGCCGACTAATGTCTGAGTATTTTCCAAAGTCCGGAAGTCAGTGCCGGCCCGCAAAAACTTAAAGTGCGGCGGACATAAATCTTGGCACGATACTTTTAATGAAATTTCAATGTTGCGCCAGACAGCCCGACTGTCTTGGTATGTATCTGTTTTTTCCCCCCGACTCTCTGACTCTCTGACAGTCGTCTAGTCAGTTCAGCGTTTAATGAAATAATTCAACGCCAGTTGCAGCTGCCATGCGAATACCCTGGCTCGTGTGAAGAACAACTTAATGCACTTAGTGCGCAATGTCAGCTGATGAGCGGCATCCTTTCTGCTGCCGGCAACGCGGCGGATGCTTGATGTTCTCACGCGCACTCATAAAAAGAAAATAACAAAAAACAAGACAACAAAATAAAATGAAAAAAATAAAAAATAGTACCGCTTATGCAAATGTAAAATGCTAAATGTGGAAGGCTAATTCCACTGATTAGGAATGAGAAGCAGCGTAATATTTCATTGCTACGCGCCATTGACTTTGAAGCGCTGCAAAAATGGAAAATGGAAAATGCGGCCAGGCCAGCTAAACCGATTTACACTGGGTGAAGGGGGGGGGGGAAAAGTTCTCTGCAAATCCTTCTTACGCTTTTATCCTTAATCTTAATTATAGCCTGCCAGCCGAGCAGTCGGACAGTAAGGCAGGAAAAGGGAATCTAAAAAGGAAAGAAAAACATCCCAGAGTAAAATAAAGCAGCTGCAAAAGAGAATGCCATCACGCCCGCCTTTCTTCTAGTATTTTTCCAGCCAACTTTTTTGGTTTTTGCCCCACCAATTTGTAGATATAGCCGGTTTTAGTCCCCCTTCTCCTCTTGCGTATTTTCCAAGGACCCATTTCCTTCGGCCAAACGCCGAGGCGCAGCCGTCGCACTTCAAACTTTGTCATGAATTATGATGAACGAGCGCGGGTCCCTTCCTTCTTCAGATCGCTATGTCCCTTTAAAAAAAATCAGGCTCTGTCGCACCCTTTTCATTGAAAAATGAAATGTTGTTTACCTCTTTACAAGGTGATATCTTTATACACTTACTCAGGAAATATAAATAAAAATTCTATTAAGAGGTTATAATATTTTAAAATGTATATATAAATTATAAAATTTACAAAATATATCATATAATTTCCAATAGCAAGCGAACCTTTTCTTTAAAATTGATCCAGCGATCTCCTAGAAAATAAATTCATAAATTTGTTGTACAATAAAATAAATGTTGTCCAATAAAAGACAATACTTAAAACTCAGTCCCTTGAAAATAATAATTTGAAAATCAGTTCTAAACATAGAGAAATATTTCATTTAAAAACTTCGTAAAACTATGTAGTGTAAATAATAAATAAAAGCTTCGAAGTTGACGGTTTATTAACTATTAAAAACTCTCATTAAAATTATAGTTTTATCCCACTTTTATTCATATTTAATATAGATTGATTTAAGAACTCAAATAAATCCATAGCTCTGCCAAAAGGGCATTGTTCGCACTACACCCTTATATTCCATTTCCTGCATCATTGTTTTTTATGCATAAACAAGAACTGACAATGTATAGTCTGGCTGTGGCGCACTTTTATTAAGATTAATGATTTGGGGGCCAGCCAGATTGAATTATCTGTGGAATGCATTTGGCCAATGGACATGCAGCAGGCTGATAGAAAGCATTTTTTAATCACTCACAGCTCCTGTCCATTCATTTGCATAATGAAAGGAGAGCGCTGATAAGGATGCCAAATGCAAAAGGGCTGCCTTGGCTATTGTCCTTTGTGTGGCTGCTTAGACAATGACTTCAAAGGGCACCGAAATTTGTGTGTATTTTTTTATACAAATTTTGGGATACAAAGGAAATTGTTTGGTTTTCTGTTATTAAGAATTTTCCACTCTCCTCTTGCAGATGTCAACATGGTGGCGGAACCGAAGGCGCATCAGATCGGAAGGAAACGCCAGAATGTGAGCAAGACCGGAAATGATTGGTAAGTTTGGGTGGGAGATCTCCTTTCGGAATCCAACTCAATTCCTGACTCTCATTTCAATTTAATCTAAAAGTTAACTCTGGTCAATTTAACGCCGCCATGTGGCATTCACTTAGGCTTTATTTACATATCATTTAACGGCTTTCCTTGGGTCCGCAAATAAATAAATAAATAAGGAACCATTCATCAGGCGACGGGGGCGTCGGCGCCCTTTGTTTCAGCCATCGTCCGGCATAAAATATTTGGCTGTCAAGTGCTTTTTTTGGTACGAGCCAAGTTTTCGTCTCCTGGCTTTCCCGCATTTTCCCACTTTTCCACTTTCCTCGTCGTGGGTCAGTGTTCGAGCTTCGAGGGCTGCGTCAACACACTCGTATTTCGCATTTCGGCTGCCGTATTCCGTATCCCGGCGTATCCTGTGAGTGACAGTTGCAATGTATGCCATAATGTCCTGCCGCTGACATGTGCACTTGTTTGTCTTTGTCGTGGCGCGGCCTTAATGATGACTGAGCGACATCCACAATTTATTTGGGCCTTGAGCTGCAGACCTGACGACCTGCAGACCTCCAGACCAGCCAGACTACCCTCTCTCGGCAGTCGTGTGGAAATATTTAATTTAAGCTTAATGATGCCGAAGCGGAATGCGTTGGGCCTTTAAAAAGAACATCGCCGAGAAGTTGATGAAAGAGAAAAAAACTACTTAAATATTCAGCAGTTCAGAAATTTATATTTAATATCTACGACTTTTTAAATTTTTAAATCAATTACAAACTCAACTAGAATTATATTAAATTTCTTTAAATTAAAAATCAAATTATATGGCTTTGGAAATTATTTCTTTCCATGTAAAAAGCCCAACTGACATCGACTTGATTGTAATTAAAACGCAAACATGTTGGCCCGACAGCACCCACTGCCTATATCCCTGTCCAGGTGCTCTCGTGTTTGTCATTAAACTGTCGCTTTTCCCCTCTCCTCTCACCTTTTGTCCAAAACCCACACACACAAACTGACCGAAAAAGCCACAATTGTTGCGCCACGCCCTCTTTGTCAGGACCTTTTTCCCCCGCCCCCTATTTACCCAATTCTGACCACAATTGCTTGGGAAGAGGCGAATGTCTGCTTTTGGCCTGTTTCGCCATTTGTATCAATCACTGGCAACAAAACCGGACGGGCGGCCCAAACACAATTGTCAAATGACAATTCAAACGGCAGAAATGGCAGCCTAAACAAATATTGACGGACTGATGGGTTGACCTAGGGAGTGACTGACTGGCTGGCTGAATGACAGACACTTCAAACAGGCAACAGTTGGCAGGCTGTTCATTGGCAGTTAATGAGAAGGTGTGATGTCGGTCATGTTGGGGAATGGATTGAATTTAATAGCTTAAGTAGGATTTTGGCTTATAATATTTATTAATATTTTATTGAGAAAAAAAGACTAGGAAAGGTAATAAATAAATACTTTTTGGAAAATATTTAATTTTTATTATGAAATAATTCTTACTGATTGGATCCAAAATTTCATTTAAGGAAATGTGAGTTCCTTGTTTTTTAAGTTTTAAATTATCTTTAATTCATTTATAATTATATAATAATTTCTTCGTTAGCTCATTTATCTTCGTAGTTTTCTAGGGTATTTACAATTTTATAAGTTTAGCTAGCCTACGTTTTCCGAGAATTTCTTTACCATATGCTTTTTGTAGTTGACACTTTAATTAGCAAGTAAATGTTTGTCTTGTACAGAAGATTATCAGCTAAATGGGGCTATAAAAAAAATGTATACACAAAGAAAAACACATCTTGAAACCAGATTTATATTATACAAATTACAAGCCTTGTAGAATTTATTTTGAAATTATTTTATTGCATTTGAACCACGATTCAAAGTGGTAAATAATTATTAAATTATTCCAAACTGACTACAAATAAATCTAGGAAATTAAACTAAATAAATATTGATCCTCAAAAACATTTAATTCTTATAAATTTATTATAAAAATATATTTTAAATCAAAACTTCCACAAATTGAAATTATCCAAAGCTTCATTAAATAATACTAACTCATACAAATTTCTCTTGGTGCAGGGACTACTTCTACGACAGCTACTGCTCTTCGGCCCTGCTCCGTGGCGGCGGAGGTGGAGGTGGCGGCGGCGGAGTTAATGGTGTGCGGGCCAAGAAACGTAAGCGCCTAATGACCAATGGCGGCGGAATGGCGGCTGCAGTGCAGCAGCAGCAGCAGCTACCTGGACACGGACACCACAGTGCGGCGGCAGTGGCGGCTGCAGTGCACCAGCAGCAGCAGCAGGCGGCGCAACAGCAGCAGCAGCAGGCACAGCAGCAACAGGCGGCGGCGGCGCAACAGCAACACCAGCAGCAGGTGGCAGCCGTTGCCATGGCGGCGATGGCCAATTTGCTGCCCCAGCAGCAGCTGCTGCTGCATCAGCAGAATCTGCTCTCCAATGTGGCCACCACGGCGTCCGCGGCCCCGGGCTCCCTCCACTGGTCGCAATACAAACAGGAGCAGCCACTGCCCCTGGCCCACCATCCGCATTCGCATCCCCATCCTCACCAGCATCAGCAGCAGTTCGGATTCCAGCTGAAGAGCAGCGTGGCGGTCCAGTCAACGACATTGCCGCAGAATGCAAAGTCAGCAATAATTGCTAATCAAACGGCGCTCGGTGAGCCATATCCTGTGGGAGGGTCCTTCCATCAGCAGCAGCAGCAGCAACAGCAGCAGCAGCAGCAACATCAGCAACCGTTGCTTCAGCCGTTGACTCTGGCGTTGTCCCCACAGCAACCGCAGCCTCATCAGGCGGCGACGCCACTACAATTGCACAGCCAATTGATGCAGCAACATCAACAACAACAACAGCAGCAGCAGCAACAGCAACATCAACAGCAGCAACATCAGCAGCAGCAGCAACATCAGGCACAGGAGCAATTAAGTTTGCATCAGCAGTGGGGACCCTTCAAAGTCTACAGTGAGTATTGGTCTCAGTTTGGTCTTTTTGGAAAATAGTAAAAATTAAGGCTATTAAGTTAAGGTTTATTTTAAAGATTTATTTAAGATAATCTCTTGGGAGTATCTTGGAAAAATATATATATTAGCAAATGGTTAAAGGTCTCAGGAAGGAGGAGTTAGAAGGAAGGACAATTCAGTTTTATTTTTAATTCTTTTCACAAAGAAGAAATTCATATATATGGTATTTATTTCTCTGCTAAATATTCATCTTAGAAGTTGGCGTATTTGTAAACAAATTTACCCTTGAGAATTCAATCAACTTTCAGCCAGCTGTTTCAGTTCAGTTTGTCTAAACATCTGCCGGCTAACGACGTCGTCTCCTAAAAAGTAAAAATGTATCAACCTGTGTTACCTGGCGCATCCGCGTTTTTCGTAATCGTCGTTCTGTCAACAACCATTGTAACCATATCGAATGTCACTCCCATTCAGGGCAAGGAAGTAAAGTCCCTGTCGCAGGACTATGTTAACGGATTGCTTAGCTTGAAGAGCAGCCTGCAAACCAAGCGGCCATCCGCCGGTTACGGTTGCGGGCAACCGGAGGATTCCAGAAAGTATCCTAATCAGCAGGAGGCTGCTTGGGACGGAATTGGATCCCATATCGAATATACGCCCCTGTTGCAGGATCAAAGTCTCGAGCAGAAACAGCCTAAGATTCAGATTGAGAACAACGCCAACCTGGAGCAATCTTGGCTAACTGACAGACCTCTTGCTCAATCCCAGATGCTTTCGTTGCCGTCCTCGGACAAGCTTATTAGCTTTAAGGATCCACACCTTGGCCAGTCGTCTTTGGTTCGGTCTCCAGTGTCCAAGCAAAGCAAGTCGTTGCCCCAGCAGCCAACAACCGAGCAATTGCAGTTGCTGCAACAGATGACCGAGTTCTTTAAGCAACGGCAACGACCTGGAATTAAAGCGGAACAAATGGGTCAGAACGAAGGCCAGGATGATTGCGATTCGGAGACACCAAATGAGTGTGGTTCCAAGACCACAAAGAAACCGGAAAACTGCGACAACGAAGAATCGGTAACGGTTATTGTAAAGCCCCAAGGAACCCCCAAGCCCACAGCAGCTCCCGAGACCAGTACAGTGAAACCCCCAAGGCCCACAAAGGGGCCCACCAAAACAACCAAACATAAATCCAATACCAAGAAACTGCCATGTTGCACTAAGGCTCCACGTTTGCAAGTCGTCGAGGCTCCCAGTATCGTTAACATTGCCCCGAATCTTCAGAACGATCTCGAGGAGGAGTCCCAGTCCCTGGTACAGTTGCCCCGGATCCACCGAAACATGATCCATCCCGAACTGATGGTAAAAGCCTATGATGACTTGCTGAAATACAACGAGTTTATAGCCAAGAATAAACCTAAGGATCCGGGACTGCAGCAAAGGAGGGCTAAAACCGTGGATAAGAAGCTCAGACCACCTCGAATGCAGGACAGTAATGAGTTTCCCGAAGCCAAGGCTGTTCTCTGGAGCGACGTAATAAAATCACGCCAAAAAGGGAATAATAGTAATGCCATCATTCCAATTTCCCACATAAAGGATAAACTACTGCAAGAACGTGTGATAAGGGACTCAAATATGGCCGCTGATGAACCGCTTCGACCCAGTCAGAATCTAACCAAGGAGGAGGTACTCCAAGGAAAGGTCAAGATCTGGGCTGATGTGGCAAAACAACGCAAGAAGATTACAGACGCTACTAATCCTAGTCCCATTCCCGTCATAAAAGTTCAAGAACAGCTTCAAACCGCAGCTCCTAATACCGAAATAAAGGATCAGGATACGAATTTAGATGGCCGCGTGAAGAGGAACTCTCATAAAGAGTTACTCCAAGCGGTGGACAGGAACAAAGTGCTCCTGGCAGAGGCAGATCTCTATGCCGAAGTAAGAAGGGCCCAGAGAAGGGCTCAAAAAGCAGCCTACATTCCAAATCCCAATTCCGACCAAAAGGATCAAAAACATCAGCCTGAGAGTCCCAATTCCGATCACAAGGATCAAGAACATCAGCCTGAGAGCCGTGTGAAAAGGAACACCAATAAGGCCACAGATGAGTATCTCAAAACCAGTCCAGTTTTAAGCAACAAGGAGGCACTCGAAGCAGAGCTCAAGGTCTGGACTGATCTAGCAAAATATCGCCAAAAGATTAAAGCAGATCCACACCCAAGTCCCCTTACCAACTTAAAAGGTGAAGAACAAATCCCAACCGCAGCTTCTAATTCCAACATAAAGGATCAAAAACAGCTGCCAATCGCAGCTTCTAGTTCCGACATAAAGGATCAAAAACAGCTGCCAATCGCAGCTCCTAATTCAGACATAAAGAATAAAGACAAGAAGTTAGATAGCCGTGAAAGAAGGAACTCTAATAGGGAAGTACTCGATGGAGTGGACAGGAACAAGGTTCTCTTAGCAGAGGCTGATCTCTATGCCGAAGTAAGAAGAGCTCAGAGAAGGGCTCAAAAAGCAGCTGCCATTCCAAGTCCCATTTCCGACCAAAAGGATCAAAAACATCAACCTGAGAGTCCCAATTCCGACCACAAGGATCAAAAACATCAGCCTGAGAGTCCCAATTCCGATCACAAGGATCAAGAACATCAG
>JAEIII010040654.1:0-15129 GCA_018905755.1 Drosophila ohnishii | reverse complement strand
ATTTCTTGACAAACCACCAGAGAACATCGATTCGTTAAGGCTGTTTAAGGAATAAAAAAGGAAATTCACAAAGAAAGAGGTTCTGATAACAGGGGTTGCAACTATGAAGATGTTGGTAAAAGGAGAAGGGTGTGGAAAATTTGTAGGAATTTATTTTTGTAATGAAACTACGTATGCTACATACTTTATATTAATAGTAAATTAAGACTAGGCTTTGATAATCTATATTTAATAAATATAAAATATAAGCTTTAAGGTAAAGGTATTTATTTATTTTAGAAGAGGGTAAGCCCTAATTGAAACCAATTTAATTTTAATTCTTTAAAGTTGACATTAGCTATAAAATATTATAAGTTTTAAGATAAAAAATAAGTTCCTTTAAACCTTTTAAATATTTTTTTAACCTTTCTAATTATAAACAAGAGCATCTCAGTACCTGCTTAACATTTATTCAAGCGAATGCTTTTCATGTTACTGCCAAAACCGCGAAGGCAAACTTAATTTTCGCTTGGAGTTTTCATTTGTGCAGAAAGCCGCGATTTTTGATGGAATTTTACATGTGAATGCGTTTCTCTATTTTCCAACTTCTGGCATATAAAACATTGGTATAGGATGTTACCTAAAAACAGATTGCTTTGGGCCATTTCTTAAAGTCATCGCAGAATGCAGAATTTAATTTTGGTTGGAACAACTTTTGGATAGCTGATGTTGCGGCTGGTTTGCTCTATTTACCGACGATTGACAAATGAAAAATGGCGGCTAAAGGCTTTTTATGCCTGTGCAAATTTCACATTTACAGTTATTGCTAATTGGAGGCTCATGCGGCCACATTGGGCCACCATTCCCGGCACTCCGCCATATCGCCACTCCGGGCCATGCAAATAATGGCCGTTAATGTTGTTGGCATTGGCCATTTAATGTTTAATATTGGCAACAATGTGTGTGCACGGCCGCGTGTGCACAAACACACTTTAAAGTGCATTTCGATAAATGAATTATTATAAAATTTATTTTACAGATTTGCCAGATATTTATGTAATTAATTTTAAAAATTATTACAAATGCAAATATCAAGTCCGCACGGAAACCGAATCGAACCGAAACAGAAGCACTCAATACGCGCGATCAGCCGTAATATGAGGCATTAAGCCGCCTCAATGACTTTTGGCAACAAAATGAATCAACATTTTGGTGAAAGCTAAATAAAAACACACACATCAGACATTACCGATTACCTCTTAAGAATCACAAATTGGAGATTATGGCAGGGAAGCATCGGTTTAAAAATTAATTGGATTTAATTTTGAAATGAAAAGAAAAATTAAAGAAAGCGATATTGTTGAAATTTAAAAGATATCTGTGAAAGTTTTATAGAGGTTCAGTTGTCAAATTTTCAAGAATCTTATATATAAAGCTGGAGAGCAAGTTACAAAAACGGTTTTCAAAGGACCTGAAAACCTGTAGGAACTAAAGAGATTTCTTGAAGTTTTAAATACCTACAGGCTTTAATTTTCATAAATATTTTTCTTCGCTTTCGGTTATTATTAAAACATATTCTTTAATAAATAATTCATTTTTAGAGGCACCTATATATTTTACTCAATTCCTTCCCTGTCTTGGCTGTACAAAGTTTCAATTTCAAGATGTTTGCGCCTCAATCAGGCCTTCTCCTCCTTCCTCTACACTTGGCCCCAATTAGGTGACCAACTTTACGGGGCCGCCCTGCCTCATTAGCCATGCGGAGGAGCACTTGGCCAAGCCCCCGCTGGAGCAGCGCCGTTGCCTCTTTGGCGGCACTTGGACTCAATGGCTGGAAATTAGCATACAGCATCCGCTACTGTATTCCGGGATGAGACGTGAGGTGAGCTCCGGAGTGATCTTGGCCCGCGGCGAACGGAAGCCGGGCAGATTTCGTAATAATGGCAGGCGGATTGGGGAATATTTCTTGGTCAGGCTCGGCAGCGGAGTGTGTGTACGGGGTACCAAACGAGATTTGTCATTCGGCCGGATGTGTTTTGTGTGGATCATGACAATGTCGGGGGCAATGTTATGTTTTTTGGGCTGACAGGTTGCTACCTAGGCCATTGTTTGGCGGAAGATGTGCGGAAGCAGCAGTTTCTTTAGAGTCTTTTTGGGCCCCAGGGCATTTTGGGCCCTCTTGTTACCTCGATCTGGGCTTGTTCCTGTTGTTCGTTCCGAGGGGTGTGCACACATTTGACGTGTGTTTTGACGCGAGTCAAAGATATGGCCAAGATCGTTACTAAATTCGATTCTGGGGCCTGAGCAAACACCGGAGCTCGAGTAGTATTGATAGGCTTGAAATTGGAACGAATGCCAGATCATGTTTGCCTAACGCGACAATGTTATTCTTGTCTTTCTTGTTATTTTTCCTCGTCTCTGGCCTGACCTGGCCGTTTTGTATTTTTCCCCCATTTATTTGGAATTTTTGCTGGATCTGACAATGCAGCAACTGTGCAAATAGCAGGCGACAACGACAGTGACAACGACAGCTTCAACAGCGATAATGAAAGCTGTTTGGAAAGTTAGAAACATGATGAACCGTCGCCGACAGACAGGGGACAGCATCGCCCAGACACATCGAGATCGATCTACTCTAATCGGGGGGTATAATTAATCGGGGAAGCCTTGGAAACAAGTAGAGTAATTAATAAGGGAAATCCACTTCCGTAAAAGTAATTTTCTAATTAAAATAAAAAGGGTTAATCCTTTTAATTATTGATTTATTTCCATTAGCATTCCATTTTAAGTATTACAAAAATATAGCAAAGATTATAGTATGAATAATTTTAGGATTAAAACTCATACTTTTTAAGTCAACAAATCATATCCTAAAGTTATTTGTATACTTATTTTTTAGACCCCCACCTGTCCTCAAATATTTAGAAACACATAGATATTATTGACAACTTTCCGTCTCTAATAATATTTAAAAACCCCGTTAAGGGTAATTAAACTTTACACTTTAGAGCATTGAATCTTCCCCCTTATATTTGATGGAAAATTCGCCCATTTGTTTCTTTATTTCTATTCAATTTCGAGGCGTTCTATTTGCCTAGCTGAAACAGAGAGATACTTATTTTTCATTTAGCACTCTTTCAATACAATATTTGAACAAGCCGCACAGTTGTTTCTGCGGCGGACAATAGAATTGAATTTAGCATTATCTTCCGAATATGTCGGCGATAAGGCTCCTAACGATGCGTCGTTTCTTTTAATTATACATGCTGCGAGATGCGAGCTGAGACTTGGGAAGGGGGCAGGCCTTAGGGGTGGAGATCGACCCCAAATGACCTTCGGCTTGACGTAGGTTGCTGTGGCGTGTGAAAGTCGCAGTGTCGACAAATTGCTACATGGCAGAGGAAGGAGGGGATGCTCCTCACAGGACAACACACAGATAACGCCCCTATCCGGGGTCCTAGGTGTGGGCACAAAGAGCTCTGCCTGGACACAATCCACTACCGGGTAATTAGAGTTGAATGCGAGAGTCAAAAAGTCGTGTAATGCGATTTGTATGGCCCAGCGGGAGATCCCAGCCAGGCAGACAGGCAGGCAGGATGGCAGGATAACAGGCGTTAGCCGGGCTATTGCATCAAGACACATTGCATGGCCCATTAGGGGAAAGATACACACGCACACACACAATTTGGCAAAAGGTGAAATTTATGAGCTAAAATGGCACAACAATGACAAATTCGTTTTGGTTTTTATTTTCTTTGGCACCTCATTTCCTTCTGTCGGCTGGCTAAATATTTATAAATTGTTGAAGTCGCCTGACAGTTTTTTGTTAGTCCTCTTTTTATTGTAATTGTGACCGATTTCTTTGGCGTGATTTTGGACAGCAGATGGTCCTGCTCTTGTACCAATTTCTACTCCTACTCTCACTCCTGCTTCTGCTTCTGTTGCTGTTACTCTTACTGTTTCTGCCGAATTGCCGCAGGATATTTGCTGCTGCACTTGTCACGGCCTCTCTGGCCGCTTGTCGTCTTAGGGCTGCCTCAAATTGTGTTAGGGTTAGGCCTAGCTCCGGATTTCCGCTGCAGGCCAGCGACTCTGACCATCGGATTGCTCCGCCTGCACTGGCTGCTCCTGCTCCTCGTCCTGGCCACGCTTATTATGGCCGCGGGCACTGGTTCCTTGCCGGCGCCTCCGCTCCTCTGTGTTTGCCCAAATGCTTGACAGCCGCTGCAGCAGTCAGGCACTGAGAAAAAATTGTAGTAAACTTTGGAAGCTATTTTATTTTTTTATTTATGGTTGTAATGCTTAATAAAATACATATTTTTATTAGTGATTTTAAGGCTAAGTAACGGTTTATAATTAAAAATATATTTTATGTTAATACAAGAAAACTTTCGTGTACATTATAAGTCTTTCTATTATATAACTTTCTTTAATATAAAATCTATCAAAATATAGTATAGTTTTAGTTATAAGTATTTACTACTTTTTGTCCTGTGTGGTAAAGGATCTACTACTTTCCACTGCTAAACATCGGCACAATATCCGTCGTACGTTGTGCAAACAGAGCTTGTTCCAGGCTCCTTCTCCTGCTCCTGTCGCTGCTGCTGCTGCTGCTGCGTCCTGTCGCTGCCATCTTTGTGCTGATGATGTTTGCTTAGCTGTCTTTGCATCTTTTTGCCGAGCGGCGAAGGACCGAAGAGGACCCTGCCAGCGAGGCAGCCAGGCAGCTCTAAAACGGAAATGATGGCGGCTGCAGGAGCATCGGCGACCGCTGCAGAAAGCTGTATTTGCCCTCGGCTCCTCGCCTGCCCCGCTCTCGCCAGACAATGCAGGACAATGAAATGAATTTTTAAGAACACCCTGCCCTATATGCGTTGCCACTTCAAAGTCATTCGCCAGTCTGCCAGGAGAAGGGGCAGCCGGAGCAGCAGCATCTTCAGTTTCAGTTCCAGTTGCGTTGCAGCGTTGCATTGGCAGTTTTCCCGGGACATGCAGATACCGATGCAGTTTTCCGAGCCGGGGAGGCCACTGCGTCGCAGGCTGCGTTCTGTTTGCACTGCCATGCAGGTGCTCCAGCCTCCATCCTGCCCTCCAGTTTCCATGGATGCTGGCTGATGGCTGCCGCTGCGCTGCTATTTGCCAACCGTTTCGTGTGTGCATGTCAAATTCAAACGTTTGCATATTTTGCAAGATTGCCGGGCACAATTAACCGGCATCAGCAGCAGCCGCGTCGCGTTGCGTTGACAAAAAATTATAATTTTCTGTGCTAATGAACGGCGGGACACGGCGCAACTCGGCCGGAAAACGGGGCAAATGTACTTGAAATGGAATGTTAATCAGGCGATAATCTTGTTGGCGATGTGATAATGAAGAGCTGTGCAAATTGCAACCCAAAAAGGGGGCTTAAACCAAGATCATTTCGATGAATCAGGTCAATTTTATAGGGTTTTCTTTGACTTTAAAATTGGTAAGCTTAAGAAAAGAAGCTTAAAATAAATTTTAGCTACATTTTAGGGGTTTTTCTTAAGTAGAAATGAGAAAGGTAAATTTATGCTTACCATTGAGAGAATTAAATATTTGTAAGACAAGATTTCAGCTTTAATTATTATCTGGTGTAAATTATAGTTTCTAATCTGCTGTTGAATCTTCGTTCCATTAAACATAATTTATTTATTATTAATTACCTTTTAAGATACTAAAACAGCACATCTCAGTACCTTTATAATCGATTTTTGTAACCTGTAAATATTTTATCTATTTAGCTAAAACTTCTCTGACATCCTCAATGATTTCCATATGCTTCAGTGTAAATTCCAAATTGATTTATACAATTGCCAGCTATAATATGTACATGGAACATGTGTACTTTAAATGACATTGGAAAACAAACTAATTCGCTTGACAAATAATAATTTCCACAACAGTGCCAGCACGGCAGCAGGGCCGATAATAGAGCAATAACATCTAATTGAATTCAAATACGAACGAGACAAAGTCGTGCCTATAGAGAGTATACTAATTTCCACAAATATAAATAATGTCACAGGCCGAGACTTGGTGCTTAATTATCGTGAGCTATTTGAGTGCTTTGTTAGCTGTCTGAACTGTTATGAGATGCATCTTGGGGATTGTTTTGCCTTGTCACTTTGAATTGCAATTATTGAGCTGTGAAAGTCCAACAAGGTTAATTCAAAGTTGTATTATCCTATTGATTACTTCATAATCTTGAACAAAGGAGTAACTTCCGCTTGGAAAACTAATTAATAATAATACCAACACAAGTTGAGTAATATATTTATTTACAGGCAGTTAAATCACCTTTTTATTATCTTGAAAGCTTTGCCTTGGTTTCTTATCTGCTCCGATTATATCGCATCTCCGATAAAGAGGAAGGTGTTCTCTGACTCAGATATATCCGAGAGATAATGCTTTCGAGACATTATCTTCTGGGGCCAAAGAACTCTTTCGCTGCCAGGGTAATTGAGTTTTTTTTATACGGCTTATAGATGCAATTGGGGGCGATAATTTTATTTATTTTCATTTTGTGTGTATTTTTTTCGCTGCTTTTTTAAATATTTTTTTGCTCCGCTTTATGCCGCACTTTCTCGCTAATTAATCCTTAAGCCGGCGAAGTCAAACAGGGCGCATGGTGGATGAGGATGCGTGGATCCAGGACAACCTCCGAAAGAGAGAGCGGAGCGGAGTGGAGTGGAGTCATGGCAGAGATACGAGCATGAAAAACTGACGACTCTTTGGCTCGTCTGCCGCTAGCCCTGCCTGGCTTTTCCGAGGGGCGGCGGGTGGGTGGCTCGAGCGACTTGCTATGTACATATTTGTGCAGTTATGTTCACATTTGTACTGATCATAATGTACACACACACATAGCATCGGAGGAGAGCCGAGCGAAAGAGAGCGAGCATCCTGGCACACACACACACTAACTATATGTGTATATAGATTTCAGTCAAACACTCGAGCAAGCACAGACAAATTCTATTTGCAAACATTTCACTTGATTTGCAAGCGAGTAGCACAGCCCCAGCCCCCCGACCCTGCCCTTCCGCCCAGCCAGACTCCAGCGACTCCTGTAAGTGTGTGCCTGCATGTGTTTGTGTTTGTAAAAGCGAGTGTGTCAGTGTGTGGGTGTGTGGGTGTGTGGGTGTATGAGGATGTGAACTCTCCACCCAACGTATTTTTTAACAGCATATCACTGGGGAAAATGTAAAGAAAAGCTATTTAAAAAATTTTACCAAAATAAATTGTAATTAATTTTGAATTTGATACGGAATTAAATACGGTTAGAATACTAATAATAATCTCCTTAAAAGTTAGTAAAGGAATAGATTATATTTTCTATTTCACAAATCTAACTAAGACTAAGTTTTACATATAAACATTAGCTATATAATAGAGCACCTCTTGCTTTTATAGGATAAATCCGGTAACTTTTGAGGAGTTTCCTTTCTCTACTTTAATGTTTCCTAAATTGTTTTTAAAATGTTTTCTACATATTTTTTAAGGTTTACATGAAGTTACCAGCATTTTATTATTATTATTTATTCATTTTTTTTACTTTTATAGGTTTAGACTATCTTTTTTTTCCCCGTGCATCCGCAGCTCCGTTGACATTCGTGCAGGAGACACTCACATCCACTGCCGATTTGCCGACTGCGACTCTGACTGTCGACTGGGTGTCAAGGACGTGGCGTAGAGCCCCCAGCAGGACCAAAGGGAATGGGCAGGGACAGAGGCAGGGCCGGAGACGGAGGCAAAGGGACTGGAGCCAAATGCTGAGCGCCAGCCATGATGAGTACGATGAGCGCCAAAGTTGCACTCGACAAATCGAAATTGTGTGCTCTGGAAAAATATT
The DNA here is from genome assembly GCA_018905755.1 of Drosophila ohnishii. Lineage (NCBI taxonomy): Eukaryota > Metazoa > Arthropoda > Insecta > Diptera > Drosophilidae > Drosophila > Drosophila ohnishii. The sequence continues at coordinate 7,280 of JAEIII010040654.1, read as the reverse complement.
GGCACAAGAAATCATTCCTTCCTGTTGTTGGTGTCGCTGCCTGGTCCCTGGTCCCTGGGTACTGGTTCTGGGTTCTGGTTCCTGGTAGGATCCTACCCTGCCCTCTCCGCTCTCTCCGCCGGCACTTGGCTGTTGACATGATTGGGCGGGCTTTCATTTGCCAACTTGTCGCAAAATGTTTTAATATTTTCAAGTTGCATTTAATCCCCGGACGGGCGCTGAGCCACGTGAATCGTGTAAACAAAAGCACGCGCTGAAGTTTTGCCTCAACTGCAAGTTATTATCCTTTAGGCTTTAGAATGGAGAGGAGATGGAAAGTGGAAAATGGTAAATGGGAAATTAAAAATGCGAGAGGCACGCGTCCTGCAAATCCTGCCGGGAATATTCCCATTGGACGTGGGTCTAGTCGGGCTTTCTTTCTCATTCTCTGCCAAATGTCTTCGGTGCTGTTTGCACGCTCATTTGTTTGTGTGTTTGAACTTTCTCCTGTTTCGTTTGCATTTGTAAATATTCCTGTGGAGCTGGAGCTGGAGCTGGAGCTTCAACTGGAGCTGCAAATGTGCACTAGCCAACCTCCTTTTTTTGTTGCAATTTTTGCACAATTTGCAGGAGCGAAAGAGAGAGGTCGCTCTGTAGGTCGCTCGCCTGTTGTTTGGGGCGTGTCTGGTTAGTGGAATCGAACAAATATGTTTACATTTAGCACATGTGCAATTATTTGATTAAAACTGTTAAAAGCACACAAAATCAGGCAAAAGTTTACCAACACCAGCGACTAAGGGAGCCGTGATGAAAAGGAGAGACATCAGGGCGCGCAAATGGAGCAATATCCCAGACCAACCATCTCATGGGATGTGGATGTGGCTGTGGATGTGATGATGATGATGATGGCTCTTCATCCGAGGCGGAGCTCTCTGCCTTGTCACAGTTTCCGATGCAAACTGGGCGTGTAAACAGAGACAGAAACATAGCCCCCACACACATGGGACTCAACTAGAGAGACAGGGAGAGCGAGAGCGCTGCTCGGGCCCTACCTAATGCGAAATGAAAACAAATTAAAATCAAACTTTCGAATTACTTCGAGTCTCGCATTTCAATGTAAATTTAACCAACAACAAGGGGCACACGCCGGAGGAGCATCGAAGGACGAAGGACGGACCAGTGGACGAGGGACGACAAGTTTGGGGTCGAAAGTCAAGGCGGTAACAGCATAAATTACGGAAGAATAGGGTAAAACTTATCGGTGGCAAACTAAAATGACTGTTTTCTTTCGCAAAAAAGGTGCTACGTGGGTGAAGATGAGAGTGGGAAACCTTGGAAATCGATAGTTTAAGGGAAAAGGAAGGAAAGTATAGAAATTTCATTTAGTTTCTGTTGCTTATTTTAAGACTTTAGTAATTCAAAATGTTAAGCTAACGAATATAAGAGCTCTTATTAAATATAAATATTTCTTTATCAACTATAATTTGTTTATTATTAATAGTAGAATATTCAATTTCGTAATAATTTACAAGGAAAAATGCTAAACCCTTCCGCTTTACAAAGTTTCTATTTGGTTATTATCTTCAATTTCTCAATTAAACCTTTCAAATGCTAACCCCGCATGATTAACCATATTTTTTTACTCCATGTCATACAACGTACTATGCAAACGCATACCCCCAACCCCCTGGAATGAATCAATATTTTAGCAAAACATTATTTGTGCATGTCCTGTGCCTGGAATAAAGAGGTTTTTTCAAGCAGCCTCCGCTTGATTAAGTGTCCCGGCAGTTGTTATTGTTGCTGCTGCTTTACGGCCGCCTTTGTTATTGCTTTATTATTCGGCCTTGTGTTTACACCACCCCTTCAGATCAACCCGACTAAACCGGAGTCCTTTGACGCTTTCGTGTAGCAAAGCAATTTGCTGTAGTGCCGCGTTATTGTGCTTGTGCCCCCTCTCCGCTTTTTTGCTGGCCACAGGCGTCACCTCAATGAACTTTAAGTGGCACGACAAGCCCATCCTGCGATCCTGCTGAAAGCACCCACCCACCCAGTAGTCCTCTGTTTAATTTTCGCATTTTCCGTTGCGCGTTTTCATCTTTGATTGACATACAAACAATTTAGCTGAATGGCACTTGAAGCAGCAGCAAACCGCAAACAGAGAGAGGCAACAATAAGGCGGGTTGCTTGCCTGCCACCCTCTGGCAGCCGCAATAATATTTTTGATATTTTGTATTTATGGCGAACTTGGCCGGACTGCGGACTCTGCCGGCATCGGGGGATTGGAATGTGCTCGGTGACAACTGCAGAAACCAGAGACTGTTTGCCCAAGTGCTAAATGGAAACTTCCTCCAGCAAATTAACAGCCAGGGCCGATCGCTTGATGGCAAGAACTTGGGGACAAAATTAATATAGTTGAGGGAATAGACGGGGAGGTACCCCTTAAATATCTTTAAGAATAATTATATAAAAACCAAAACTGGAAATTTAGTAATATAATTATAACTTTGACTAAACATCTTTCTAAATTAGGAATAAAGAAAATATAACTTTATTATGAACTGGAAAACAAAGAAGACATTGTCGTTATAAAGTTTTGATGTTACTAAAAAATTTCAAAAGAGTTTAGTACGAAAATTAAAATGATAATACTTTTATAGGTATTATATTAAAGGATATAGGAATGAAATATTTTCTGTCAATTCTGAAAGTTGCAAGACGAGGACATTATATTGAGAGAATTTAGTTTGGAAAAATTAATAGAAAGTTAAGAATGTAATGAATGTATTGGGTATAGAATAGTACTAAAATCTTATCCTAACATTTTTGTGAATTTTAAGGTCTTACGCTTATTCTAGAGACGAAAACAGAGCTTGAGACCAACTTTCCTATAACATATTTATATACCCCTTGATCCTCCTTCTTCTACAGGGTATAGAGACTTATGATTGGTAACGAGGACCACCCGCGTGGAGACGCTCTCTCCCTGCCTTCGTTTTTTGCATCTCGCGGATGCTCGCATCTCGAAATCAATCAACTCAAGTGTCGCCGCATCCAAAAGGCAGAGTTTGTGTGTGGTCCACTATCAAAGGCCGCGCCGCCCAGAAATGCATTTGTTGTAAGTGGCCGTGTCTATGGGCCGCTGCCGCTGCCGATGCCATTCCACCTCGCACACAGGTGAAATTTACCACTTCAATGGCTAAAAACAACATTTGAATGCGACACAGTCGGCAACGGCTACAACGGATGTTGGCTGGACTCTAATGTGTGTAAACAGTGGAACCCGGCGAACGGACTCGAATTACCTGTGGCTGCTGCTGCCTGGTACCTGGTACCTGGATCGGATCGCCGTCGAATCGGCAACGTCATATCGCATATGCATATGCGGACTTCGAGTTGGACTTGGACTACGACTTGGGTATGGCCAGAAATCGATGTCGGGGCCTTTGCGCCTTGGAGGTTGCCGCTCTGTCAATATTTTGCTTATATTTGAAAGCCGCCATCGCGTCGATGATGATGATGATTACCTGTACAGGCTGGCGAAAAAAACCCAAACCTCGAGATTGAACCCCGTTCCGAGATCGGACGCTGTGGTAGGTGCACTCAAGTGGCCACACGGAGACACTTTTCCACCTCGAGTGCCGGCGGTTGCAGCTTTGAAGTCCCAAAGTTTTTCGGTCCTCTCAAGTGCCCCTATGTGACAGGGTCAATTCTGATTCCATTTCCAATTACAGTTCCTTTTTCAGTTGGTAGCTCTCCTCCTCCGTTGTGGGGAGTCCCCACCAATTAGCTGCAAATGTTCTTCAATTAAAAAGAAGCTTCGAAAATTTCCATTTACTTCAAGTGGTCATAAATGATTGAAGATTGGTCTTGGCACTTGAGGGCTGAACTTGAAACCAATTTGAGGCGAGGTAAACAAGCGGAAAAGGAACTGCTGATAAATAGATGATTGGGTATCTGAGAAATATAGTTAACTATCAATATAACTTTTTTTCTTTAAGAACCGGATTTCCTAGTTGTACTGAAATTAATTTTAGCTGGAAATTCTGCACTAAAAATAACTCCTTAGTAACGAGTTTTTTTTAACGATTTGATAAAATTTAGCTGAAAGAAATTTATATAAGCCATCTTTAACATTCAAAAAATAATACAACAAAAATTAATTAATTTAATTTCTTAGATTTTTATTTAGGTGACCTTGGAACGTATTACTTATTTCTTATTTTTTAAACAAATTAAATTATTTATTACTAAGTATAGCAATCAATTAATCTTTGAATTGTGGGTAGTACAAAATATTATCTTAAATAATTCAAATAGATCTTCCTATTATTTATTGGGAAATAAACTAATATTCTTCAAGTATACCTTTATTTTCATTCTTATGCTAAACTTTTTTGACCTTTAATAATAGTTTAGTTTTAGCTCTAAGAATACATTCTTTAAAAACAAATAAATAAATAATAATTCTGATGGTTTTCGAGCGACTCAAAAAGACTTTTGCCACCTGCCTTTTTATAATATTTCTCTCTGTACACTCTAAAGATTAATTCCCCAGCGATTTTGGCGCTTAATAATTTGCAAAATGCTTTATTTTGCCAACCAATTTGGCTCGAATTGTTACCAAATTCGAGGGAATCGTTTGGCAACGCCTGAGTGAGCACTTAGAGCCTCCGAAAATAAGAAAAAACGGCATAGAGCGAAGGCAGCTAAATTATTGAAGACGATTACATGGCTTCCGTGATTAACACCTGGCGAAAAGTTCGCACATCTTGAGATGGAATCGGCAGCCAGTTGGAAACTGCGAGGAGCGAACAAGGTGTGTTCGAGCGAATGTGCCTGTGTGTGTGTGAGAGTGGCATTTGCACTTGTATCGGATTATGAGCAGCAAACATTTTCGGCCATGTTTGTTTACTTTGCTCCGCCTCGTCGGCGTGGCTGTGTGCGTGCGCTCTCTGGTGTGCGAGTATCTGTGCCGCATCCGTGTGCGTGTGTATCTGTATCTATGCTTGTCGGTGAGTATCTCTGTATCTCAGTCGCTCTTGCGCATGTCTTATGCGCAGGCCGTGCGAAGAGTTTGCGTTCCCAAATTAGAATGGTAAGGAGAACTCCCAAAGCGACCCTCGCTGCTGCACGCCATTTTCGCTGTGGCAGAAATTAACGAAAATCAATTTCTCAGCAAATAACTGTGGGTAGATGTACGTGTGTGTGTATACACACGGCTGTGGCAGCGAAATTAAGATGCGACCATGGCAAACACTTCGGTCGGTGCAGCTTTAATGCGAAACGGATTAGCTAAGCGAAGCTGGCCATCTATTTTTGGCCAACAACGGGTAAACATTCAACAAACATCCGTTTGGCCATCATCAGTTGGCCATGGTAAGTACTTTTCTAAGCCCAAATAGTGAGGAAATTTAAAGGAAAATAATAAGGATTGAAATTCAAGAAATATATTAGTTGGAAAGCCTTGAAAATATATATCTTCCATATGCTAAAATTAGAAAAATGTGTTAAAACCATCAAACCATTAAAACCAAATCTTAGAAATTTATTTAGATTTTCTATGAAAACGGTATTTAATAAAATATATATGCATTTAAGAGCAAGAACTATATTTAAATACCTAAATTAACCCCTTAGACATGCTTTCCCTAAGACCATCTTCTACTCCACCTAAATCCCTCAATATCTCCCAACTTTAAGCTTAGCAGCTAAAAGCACTGAAAGTTGCACGCACTTAAATCCCGGAGCCTTCCCGGAGATGGGGGCTGCACCCAGGATCCTAATTACATTTTACTAGATAAATTGTAAACTTTTTCTGTGCACGCTGCCCCCTCTTCGTCCTTGCAGCAGCAGCAGCGGCAGCAGCTTCTTCCAACAGTTATATTTTGTTTGAGTTCTTTGCGTCGCAGCCGGCGTCTTCAGCGCTGCAAAGTAAACAGACGATGGACGACGACGACGGCAGGCGAGGATGATATAGAAGGTAGGGCAGGCTGGCAGGACGAGGCGGTACTGGCGAGGGTACTGGAACCTCCCCATGCCGCCGTGTACGTGCTGGTTGCGTTTGTAAGCGTATTTCCGGCAGCGGATGCACCACCACCACCACCACCGAGTGTTGGCTCCGGCCAAACGAGTCCTGCTGCTGCTCTTGCTGCTCCTGCTGCTCGTCCCGGGCTGAAAGTCAGTCAGTGCCGGTTACACATTTTCAAAAGTGCTTGGCGCTGCCAGCGTAGCACGCCTGCCATTAGTCGCCTGCGTTGGGGGCCAGTTCCGGCCAGAGCTGTCGATTCGCCTTTTTTTCGGACAGGATTTAGCTTTAAGGGAACGAAGCTTCAGATTTAGCTTAGATATGTATATATTCATAAATATAATATTTATGCAACATTTTGTTATAAAAGAAAAGGCAATTATTAATGTTAACTATGAATTTTCCTTTCATTAATTATTTATCCTAAAAATATACACTATAAAGGCTATTTCTGGACGTCCTTACAGCCAGCACTGTCCCAGGATGTCCTGCTCCTGTATCTGTATCTGTATCCGTGTCCTGGCCAGCTCCGCACTTCAAGTCACTAGCTGGCTGGCTGTGTGTGAGTGTGCCTACTATGCGTGTGTGTAGTTTTGCGCAAATATTTGCATCTGGAATATTTGCGCGCTCCATCATAATTCAAACACAGATGCGCTGTTTGCAGAAGAGCAATCATTTTGACATGCAACTCGCTTCAAAACCGAATTAAGTGGCATTCAGCGCCAGTCACGAGAGCAGGGCTCCGCTCCGCTCCTCGAGAGCCTGGAATCCCGGGCAGAAGCCCGCCAAACTAGCTGCCAGTTGAAGTTGAAGCCCCATTGGCAGTGATTGACACTCACGCAGGACGCTTAGAGGGGCAATTTAAAGGATGCGCGAGGCACCATTAATTAAAATTTAACATGTTTTCAGCTGCTAAACTTTCCAGTAATTTCCTTATTTTGTAATTTTTTTTTGTTATCCTGTAGGAGAAAAACCAAACAATAAAAATAAATAAAAAAAAGAGAGAAAGCTAACTTTGGCCAGCCAAAGCTTGTATACCCTTGCAGGTTACAATTGAAATCTATCATAACTAAGCCAAAAATGCATTTAATTCAATTCGCAAAGCTGTTCTAAGTTAATTTTTATTCATTTAAAAAAACTGCATACCCAATTTAAAATTTTAGGAAATCAAATTTTTTTTTATATTTTTGAAAATTTTAACCCCTTATCAAATTTTGAAAAAAAAAGAAAAAAAAATTGGTTTTTCTGCGACATGTCTAGAAACACTCGGCTG
>JAEIII010040650.1:0-20118 GCA_018905755.1 Drosophila ohnishii | reverse complement strand
AATTTGTACAACTTTATTGTAAAAATAAAAATTAATTATTAATATTATTCCAAACTAAAACAAATGTTCGTATTTTTGACTTCCTGTGTAATTTGTGAAATTTATAATAACATTGTGCAAATATAAAGGGTATTCCTCGACAATCTCGAGAATTGATTGAGATAATTAATATTACGTAAACTTGTTTATATACCACCAGAAAATGTATTTTTAATTTTTTATTTTAAGATAATAAAGTTGAGCAAAAAATATTTATATATTTATTTTTACCATAAAAAGTAAATAGAGTTTCCATGAAATTATGTTATTAGCTATTATCATTTGCAGATACCTTAAATAATTATTGTATTGCTACATTGATGATTATTTTTATTATTTGTACATTTTTCTTAAAATTTTGAAATACATACTTAATTTAACATTAAAGTACAATCCTTGAAATCAATTCTCTAATTTTTTAAAATTGTTAAATAAAGTTAAACTAATACAATTTTTTGGTGATAATTCTTAGCCTTCTTAGAGTTCCTTTTATCCTTCTTCCCTACTGGATTCCCCCTTCCCATCTTTGGCTCAGTCGCTCCCTTTGTCCCCGTTTTTTGTTTCCAGGTAACACGAGCAATTTTCGCTGCATTAACCAGCCACAGTCGCATTGGCTTATCAAGATTTCCATTCCGCTGGAAGGGCTGCGCTCAGCTTTGACGTGGTTAAATGTGCTCACACCCAAGCTGCGTTTGTGGGGGAGCCGGAGCCATTGCAATTGTGTAAACTAGAATAATTAATAACTGGGGACGAGCAGAGGTTTCTGCTCGTGGTGGCTGTTTGCTGTTGATGTGCAATTGCAATTGTTACCTTTGTTCCATTCTTTCTGTGTTGTCCACACTTTGGTTCAGTGGTTTTCCCCCAGCACCCTAAGCCACTCAACTTTGAGTTCCACTCAATTTCCAGGGCTCGGAACAAAATGGGAACTGGAACTACGCCATATTGTTGCCGGCGCTCTCTGGCTCTCGCACACTCACACTCGTGCGAGTTTGTGGGCGGAGCCATTTTGCTCTCCCTTTTTTTTCTTTTGGGCCATGTAATGTAGGTTTTTTGTATCCCAAAAAAAAAGTCTGAAAAGTAAAGCCAACAATTTGTTGTTGCTGTTTAATTACCCGACAATTAAGTGGCCGCCGCAGTTCTTCATAATTCAGGCACAATTAGTAAATAATTAAAGCTGACAATTGTCGCACACAATTGTTAATCTTCATCATCGCCGCCGCTTTTGGTGCGTTTTTTCATTTTTTTATTGTTTTTTCCTACATTTTTTGGGCTTAAGTACACGTCACAACATTAAATAACATTTCATTTCGGCCCGTGGATTTTCAAAGTTCACCAAAACTTTTAACTTCTCTTCAGGGGAGAGAGACACGCAAGCTGAACGAAAAGAAATATATTCTAAGATATTCGTGGCTTTAAGTCGGGCGTGGGAATACTTTATATTGATTTCTGTCAAATTTTTTAATTATCATGGTATATTATACAACAATTAATAGAAGTATACCTCAATATATATGTAGATAAAATGACAGTTGCATATCTAAAGGATGTACATACATGTAACTCCAAGTAATTACTTTTTATACACAATATTTCTAATATAATACTTCAAGTTTAGTAACACAGAAACACAGATTTGTAATTATATAATTTATTATTTCCCACCTGAAAATATATTATTTCTCAGCTTGCATAGTATATATCCATGATGCAATCCCTTATTCAACTTAAATTTAAGCAAACTTTATGACTTTACTCGTTACTACAATTTGTATTTAGCCTTATTTAAACAAGCAGCTCAAGAACAAATTAGGGGAAAAAAAAGAATGGCTTATACGACATTCGCGTGTTTGGCTAGCCAAAGTTTTCCATTTCCACAATTTTTTCGTTTTTTTGGTTTGCCAAAAAGAAGCCGCCGCCTTGCAGACGATGACGATGAGGGCAACTCAACCCCAACCCAAAACTCATACTCGAAAGCTACTTTGGGTACGTCCATATATATGATGGATTACTGCAATAATTAATTGCAATTAGCCGAGGCCCGACTTGGCCAATCTTGGCCAACGACAAGCTCTTCAGGGAACAGTCGCCTTAATTGGCCAAAGCTAGTGCTCTCTGTTAAAGAGTCTGCGATAGATACATACATTTCTTTAAATTTACAAATTTTATCATTCAGAACTAAAAAGAAAAAACCATTTTATATAAGATATAGAAATCAAAGAACAAAGCAAAAATAAATTAAAGATTGTAAATGACTTTTATTTTTTATTCAATGCATTAAAAGACCATTATAAGCTAAAGAATTAACAGGATATCAATCAAATTATTCATTGTTTTTTACTCTAAAAGCAATTGTTATAATATGTACGCCTAGTGGGAGTTTATTTAAGCTCAAAGCTATGATATATCAGTCCATCAACAAACTGTATGTATAAATAATAGCTCAACTCTCTTAATTCCCCCAAGTTACTTTGTATCTTTCCAGGGTACTCCCCAGTTCGTCATGAGATCCCCTTCAATGTTGCCTCATATTATCCGGTTTTCTGGCTTAGACGCGGCTCGAGTCCGTCAAAAAATGGCTAATGAAATTTGTCTGCTGCTCCAGACAGGCCCAAAGAGAGGAGCGGTAAGGGGGGTAATCACTAATGAAAACTGGGCATGAACATGTTGCCACCAACTCATTTGAATTAGTTATGTAAATAGCATAATTATTAATTAAACGGCAGCCGTCTTAGCATTAATGCTATTAATTAGTCTGCGATTAGGTTTTGGCAGAGACTGGCGCCGCCAGATGGGAAACTTGCAGGGCTTAATGCAATTAAAGAGGGCCAAGTTTGATTGACAGGACGGACAGCTGAGTCTGACGGCCAGCCAGCGGAAACCGCAGATCCTATTCTCATAGGACCTCAATTTCGGCTTAGATAATTACACCGAAAATTCGACTTCAAACCAATCATAATTTTCAATTTTTATTTCTCCCCCGTTTTGGGCAGCCTTTCTTCTGCCGAAATTGGTTGGAACGAGTCTAATCCCCTACTTAGGAGACCCCTGTAGATACAGAATACCCTGCACTGGCCGGCCACTTTGGCAACGCCCCTGTCCCCTGTCCCCTAGACTCTACGTTTATATAACTCTGAGTGCCGCCTGCCTGTAATTTTCTTGTTGAGAGATTTTCTATGTGAAGGTTGCGGCGCTATCAAAGCGCAGAAACAAATACAACACAGAAAAAAAACTACATACAACCTCGCAGTGGCAAAAATAATTTGCAGTTATGTGTTTATATAGCGCTGGCATTGAGTCGCCGATTCGGATTTGGATTGGCGGGGTTTGGGGTTTGGGGATTGGGGATCGGGGCATATCGTTGCACTTAACTTTTGACAATCGCTGACAGCGAAATTGACAGCGAACAGGAGTTGCAGGAGTTGCGGGCAATCACAGTGGCGGCCACTTTCGAGTGGGCCGAGCTCTGAGCTCACTTGGCGCTATTTTGCACACTAAAAGGTGCTAATTGAACTGAAATCGATTGATTATTCACTCGGCATAGGTACACTCCTCGTTAGGGGCCAGTGCTGACAGCTAAGTGTCCAAAAAGGCTGAAGAAATCTATCAAAACGAGGGTTTTTTGGGGATATATTAGCTTACAAATTTAAGTTCTTAAGAGTTGAATAATGTGGCTAATATTGCAATAAACTTGAATAGTATTTGAATTTCTTTAATTCTTTGTATTTATACTTAATTATTCAAATATTAGCTATATTCTTAACTTATGCTAAGTTGTTTAGGGATTCAAAGTGTGCAGAAACTATCTTATTTTTGGCTTTCAAATCTAAAGGAAGCCAAGTCAAACAAATTTTTCAAAATATCATAATGTTATTTAAGTTATTCCCAAAAAAATAAAATGTACAGAAAAATTATTTGACATTTTCCTTGGCTTAGAGTCTCAGATCTGTCCGGAAAAAGGACAAGTGGACAGCACTTGCCCGGGAACGCCTTCGCTGACCGACTCCGCGCCATTAAATCGCGACTGTCACTTTAGACCAACTTGATGACACGCACACGGAACCCTGGAACCCTGGAAACCCGGAGCCCGGAGCCCAGCAGGCCAGGTCCGCAGACATATCGATAACTGAGTGACAGGAGGGAATGGTGGTACAGGGGGGTTGGGGAATGGGTAGGTACTGGGGCCGAGGCAAAAGGCTGAGCCGCATAAATTGTCTGCTGCCGCCGCCAAGTGACGTCAGGTCAGTCAGCGGTTGCAGTAGGTGCAAGGATTGCGTGCAAAAATGCACTTCTGTCTCCCATCGCCCATCTCGCATCGCTCATCCCCCCCTCTTATCCTTTCGCCGTACGCCTGCCCTGTTTGCGCTTTTCGTCGCATCAAAATGCAAATAAAGCATTTCAAATGTTTATATCTTTAAACAGGCAGAGTGCCGAGGTAAAAGAGTGTCCTCAGTTTAAGGCAGAGTGAGGATTAAAAACTGTTTTTTGAAACGGTTGTTTTGAAGGTCCTGGCTACTCATTGGGTTGTACGAAATTCGGCTGACTAACGATATATACTATAGATACAATCTAAAATTTTGTTTTTTCCACAATTCCTTCACAAGGATTTCGAAATTTAAGTTTCTCAAAGGTAACCTGAACTGTCTTATAACGGTTCTGGGACCTGTCTTAACTCTGGCCAAATCGTTTCTGCAAAACATCAACAAAACAGAAAAACAAAACGAAAAAAGAAACATCAATTTGGTATCAATTTTGTTTTGTGGAAACAATTTAGCTTTTACTTTTTACAGCGAACGATTTCACCCCGATCCTCCAGGGTTATTTATGCGCCAAATTATTGCGAACTCTCTGGCTTGGGGTCTTCGGAGGCCTCCTTCGGCTCCATCAGCTCCAGCGGCAGTATACAAAAAAAAATGAAACTAAAGTTTACCATTAAATTCTCATTTAGCCTGTCAATCATTTGCGCTAATTTTTCTTGGCGGCTTCAATCCAAGTGAAGAGCGAAACTCTCGTTCCCGTTTCCTTCAGGATCTCTCCACAGCCAGCGCCTGCTTCTCCTGTCGATGGCTTCCACTGAAGATTAATTTGATTTTGAAAGGCATACATACATATGTGGAGCTTGAATTTAAGAGGAATTTCAGCAACGCTTTTGTTCCGCTTTTGTGCGAAAACTAAGCCGACGATAGCCATAGTGGGTCCGATCCCCCTCGCACTTGATGTGACCACACGATTAGCTCAATTTGCCTGAAACGCTTTACACTTGTTTCCTTAGATTCCCCCCAGGAGGTATCCCGGGACTTGACTTGAGGTCAGCTGGCGGACCCTGGACAGCGGACGGGTATGTCGATGGTAATCTGAGACCGGCGTCATCGGGATGAGCATGCAAATTCCCCTCTCGGGCTTTTGTTTTAAGGTAATTTGTTAACAAGCCAAAAGCAAAAGGAAGGGTTTAACCCGAGGGTCAGGTGCTCAGAGCTCTGATCTAGATCAAGATAATGCAGCGGTTTATAAATTATACCCTGAAATGTCAATAGTAAAGCCAGGAGAATAAATGGTAAATACATCATAAGCTGAACCCCTTTCGCAATGTGCTTGCTAAGCTAACAGTTTTGTATTCTTAAATTAATTATAATGATCAATCTACAGATAACTGTTTATTTTAACATTTGTTAGTTTATTTCATTGAATTTTTTGAGTAACTAAATAAGTTCTGACAAGTAACTTTTCAGGTGTCTTCTGATCTACTCCTGAAACCTGGCATAACTCCGTTGTAGCTCTGGGTAAAACGCCATTTTCCTTGAGACCCGATCCGTACCTCTCAAAGACTTTGATCGAGATCTCCATAATTGCTCCCCTAAACAAAAAGCCAGGCTGGCTGGAGGAAGTGCCACGACGGAGCAGGAAGGAGCTGCGGGGACCAATCAGCGGTGCAAGCGGAGCGGCGGCAGGGGCACCAGCACCATCTCCAATATCGGCCGACGTCGAAGCATCAATCAAATCAATTATTATCGACAATGGAGAGTTCGTGGAAATTATCTGGCCGAGATGGAGACGGACTCGAAGTCGGAGTCGGCGTTGAGGTTGCAGCTTGACGGAGCCGCGTCTCAACCGTTGGCCGCCATTAATAAGCAGCTTTGGCGGCGCATTTGTTATTTGATTGGTAAATTGAGATGCCACAGCGCAGATAATGTCCCAAGCCCGGCCAGGTCTGGCCTGGCTTGGCCTGGTCTAAGCCTGGCTCCCAGACGAATGTAAATGGCTCCAGTAGGTAGCCAAGATGGCGGCAGCACGAACGGACCAAACGCCAGACGGCTAACAATGCCAAATTACAGGGGAAACATCTGCCACATCGGCAGGGAGAGACACAGAGGCCCCCCAGGCAGGAGATGTGCTTGCAACATTCGGAGGCAGTCAGGGCTGCAAGACTTCTTTTGGATATTTCATCTTTATATTTTAAGGGAATCTAGAATATTTTAAGTATTTAGAAACACTCTATGTTGTTTAAGGAATATTGATAAAAGTGTGGTAATAGTTTTCATTTAAAGAGTCTCTTAGCCCTGGTTCTCATATATGTACTTCTGCTCACACCTCACCATGCCAAGTGACCAGTTCTGGGTAGGATTGGGGGCAGTGAGGAGCCAGAGGGTGGTGGAACTGTGGAAATGTCGCGGCAAATCCAAACAAACAATTCATCAAAAGCGGCGACAATTAAGCAATGAAATGAAATGAAATTCAAATGAAAAAAAATTCATAAGCGCCAGTCGCTTAAATGGGGGCGGTGCCAAGGCGGTGAGGAGGGGGTGGTGAGCGGGGGGACTGGGGAGGTGAGCGATTATAGAAGAAGAAAGAAGCCGCCGCCGCTTGATGAGTTTTCGCCGCTGCAACTGCGGAAAGATAAATTGCCTCGCTGATGTAGGCAAATGCACAGAGATCTCTCGGAACCCTGCCCCTCGCCTCCTCCGACTTCCTCCAGCGGCGACATAAATCATTGTGATTGACAGCTGCTGGCCATGATAGTGGACCGCGGGGAGTGGATGCACCACTCAACTCCTGCCGCTGCCCGCAACTAAACTCATTTAAATTCCATTTCAATTGGCCGAAAAAAAATAAGCAATAATAAAGCGAAAACATTTCACGCGCTAATTACAGGGTGCCATCGGAAGACGAACATCGGACATCGGACGCTGGACGCTGGACAGTGGGCAATGGACACTGGACACAGATCAATCATATGGGCATCTTGTACACATATGAGTTATAATTAAAACAAATGCGCAGCTGTTTTCTGAAATTATTTCATCAGTAGTGAGTTCCACGAAAGATGGCGGGAAAATGAGTTAGAAAGCTTGATCGACCGAAGGATTACTTGTAATTAATGTTGGATAGCAAATTTTTCATGTTCTTATTTAAGTCATTGCAATAATTTGTGAAATTTAAAATAGGAAATCTAAATACCATATATTCACATAATAAAACCACATTGAAAGTTAAATGCTTTTATGTAATGTTTGAAGAGTCTTCAGAAAATACATAAATAATAACAAACTTTATCCATTTAAAAAACTGTCATATAAAGTGTTAGGTTTCTGTTAAGTGCCTTCTGTTAAACCGGCTGCTAGTTAACTTCTTGTTAGGTAACCTTATTTAAAATAACACCCTGATAATAAACTTTCTCCTAGGTAACCTTCTGCAAGTAAGTCTGCAGATTCTCTACTTTATTTCAAGAAGCCTTTTAGTAGTTAACCTTCTACTAGTAAACTTTCTGTTAATAAACCATCGATTGGTTAACCTCATATTAACCGTCACAATTTTCTTAATAATAATATTAATAGGATAATTACGGTTATAATCTTTAATACTCTTAAAGTCTGAGAGTGAATTTATCGTTCTGAATTTAGTTTCTAAGACTGAAATTACTTTTCGGCATAAAATTCCAAAACACCCTTGCAATTAAACTAATGGGTATCACATTTTAAAGATCAGGAGCAGCTCTAAAGTTGCGGGAGGCACTGGGTAGAGGCCAAGACACGCACACACTCGCTGCGAGCAGTACGAGAAACTCGAGTGAGTAAATTGTGAATAATTTCGTGTTGTCTCATCAATATAAATAAAATATTTATTAACAATTTGTTAAGAGCTATAAATCGCACTCAGCAGCAGCTTTCGGCCGGCCGAAAACCCAGAGGGGTTCGGCAAGGAAAGTGGAACTGGGCTCGGGTCGTGGTTGGAGCCAAGTCTCTCACCAGGATCGGTGGTGGGACCTGTGCCTGTGATCGCCGGGGGACCGCCTGTGGCGCGGGCGGCGACGGCGGCAGGCTGGGCATATTAATTGTACGCTTGTTCAGCAAGCGGCGATCGCGTCCGGGTCGGACCCAGTGCCAGAGATCGGCCAGATTCATGCCACATATCCCCCGAATCTCTGCTGCTGCTGCTGCTGCTGGTGTCTGGCCAAATTGCTGCTATTTATGTTGGTAACTACCGTATAAACTTGGCAACAACAACGCATGCACACCCCAGCACATACTCTGAGGTACACACACTCACGAGACATCGGTGGAACACGGCAAACGCTGAAATCAATATGTTTGCTAATAAATTGTCCCAGAATATTCATTAAATTAAAAAGGTAACAAAAAGTGTTGTGCAAGCGTATGTGGCGTACAGGAGCGCTAAGGGGATTGAAGGTGATGCTGATATAGGGAGGTTTAAAATTTTAATATTAGAAATATATAGGTATTATTCGTAATAGAAGCTTTTTGGGGTTCTGAAAAACCATGCAGACAATTTATATACTGTGTTGAATAAGCAGCTTATTTCAATTCTAAAAATCTTAAAATTAACAGAGATCGCAGGAAATTGAAGATTCATTTAAAATGTTATGATAACGTAAGAAACGAAGTATTATTGATACCACATTAAAAATTACTTTCTATTGTTAATTATTATTAACATCATTATTTATATTCAACAATAAAATAATATATTACCAGCTTAAACCATAATTTTAAAGCCCTTATCCTTAAAGATCAATGCGCTCCTGTGTCTGCTTTGAGCGCGAAAATTTATTTTTAATTACGCAGCCCCAAACATGGCCCAAACAGCGGCCGCCACATTCTGATGCCAATACTCAGACCGATGCCGATTCGCGATTCCTATTCGCGACGAATATGCCCGGCTGAGGCCGTGGAGCTCCGAGGTCCCACAGGACAGACGCGGCTGGAGATGAGACTCTGTGACCGTCGGACTGGCGCTTGGAATGCGCTGCTGTGGAGGCGCTCTGGTGCTGACTCCTCTGGCCAGGGCACTGCAAAATTATGACATGAACATGAACGAAGTCCACATAATGATGTTATACAATACGCCATCTTAGCGCAAACAAGGCGAAAAGCCGCGCCAGAGTCCAAAGCGTGACTCCTCTGGCAACTGGCGCTTGTCCGCCCGGTAATCCCATCTTCAGCTTCATCTGGGTCTCCAGCCAACACATCCCCCCGGAGGCTTGGAGACACAGGACATGTGTTGAGTATTTGTTGTTTGCCCTGCCCTTGGCATTGGGCATTGGGAAGGAGTATCTGTGATCGGATTAAATTCACCTCGTACACATGTACGCTCGCTTGATCAATCTTTGTCTATATATTCTAGAAATCAGATTAAATTTATAAGACTTTCGCAGTAAGAAGGGAATGTTAGATAAGAAATATATATAAATATTATAATAATCAATTTAATATAAATTTTAAAACTGAATTTAAATATGTCGGAGGTATGTATCTAACAATTTTTTTTATTTGCAAGTAAATGACATCTTATATTTAATTTAGACAAGTGAAACGTTCTCTAGAAGTGACTTTAAATTAACACACCTTCCTTGCGGCAAACCAAGCTTCCTCTTTAAACAACTTCACATTTTTAGGGTGTTAATATTTGGCGAATTCACGGATAATCCCCGATTTGCGTTGTTCCTGCCCAGAAGCTGTTGTCACGGCAAAGTCCCAGCTTTAACCACTTTGACGAGGGACAGGTTCCCGTGTCCAGCAGTTTTGGTTATTGACTTTTTGGATGCTGTGAAAATTTCGGAATTTCGGGACCAAAAAAATATTTGTCGATGAGTTTGTGATTTATGATATAGTATAGCAAACTCCGGGGATTCGTGCTGCAAACTAGAGACCAAGAAAGGTTAATGGCAGCAGCCGCCTCTAGTGGTATGTAACCCAGTTCCGTCGAGGGTTTCCGCTTTAATGACACAGAAACTGAAAGTCCCAAGAGCTAGAACCTCCACTCGTAGGTATATGTATGTGCGTGGGCCTCAAATGGGCTTTCCGTAATACATAATGCCGGGTTCTTGACTACCATTAAGCTAAATATAGCAATTACGAGCCAATTGCAATTCACAAATGCCATTGAAACTGCATTCAACAAAAGGGAGAGGGTTAAGGCTTGCACACGCACATTTAAGCCATACAAATAGGCGAGTGTGTGCGTGCGGCTGCGCTTGTGTGAGTGCGTAATTGGCAACAAGCAGTTACAGCCATATTCTGTCATTTACCTCGAAATCATCGCAGCGAACTAACGCTAGGAGCTCCTCCAATACAAAGGGGGAAGTGAGCAAGTACAAGTACAAGTACAAGCCCCTGCTGACCCCTTTCGCGTCCCACCTTCCGGCGCAATGACAATGGCAACCTTCACACACAAAATCGTTCATTAAGAAAATTATGGAGATGTTATGTGAAAATAAATGGGGGCAGGTCGCCAAGTATACGTTATGTGAGTGTCATTTGTACAACGATGAAAAGTAAATAAAGGTAGAACGTACTGAGGAAGGTAGACACTCTTTTCAAGAGAAAAATGTATCATGTAGGTTGGGTGAAATTAATGGGGTTCTAAGACTAGAACAAATTGGGAGTTTCCCTTTTAAAAATGATGGAGAAGTTATATAAAGATTAAGGCATACATTATAAGTATTATAAAAGCAACTATCTTTCCCTATTTAAAATTAACCATTTTAAGATTTAAACAATTCCATAAACAAGTTAAAAAAATTATATTATTATCCAAGTTTTAATGAACTTTCTAAGTTTTACTCTTATAAAACTTTAAAGTTTAAACCGATATTAACTCTAATCTAGAATATTAACTGTGAATTTGGAGTTTTTGAACTTAAAAAAGTTTGCTCTGATATTAAATAAACACCCTGATTATTGCTACCACAGAGTAAACTAATAAAATTAAAAATGTTTTAGTAAACTTTTGATATGCATTTTTAAAATAATTCAAAATAAAAACACCAAACTTGTTGAAAACTATCTAAACTCGATCATATTCGTTATCTATTATGTATTTTTCAATCCAATATATGTAATTAAACTATTAAATCACTATAATCACTACAATAAATCGCGGTTTTCTTATCACATATCTATTGGAAGCATTCATTCGCATGTTATCTGGCCAAAAAATCAAACGTCACAGGCTTCAGAAGCCGGCCAGTCAGTCAGAGTTTCACTCAAATTGCCACTCAAAGCCCCAAACGTCGTCAGATGAGTGAAAATGCGCCACTGGAATCTGGAATCTGGAATATGGGTGGAGACACCTCGGCTCTCGCTCTCGCTCAGCCGACTGTCTCGCTCTTGGCATGGAGCCATCCCGCTCTGACATGGAGCAGGCAAGGAATCTCAGTCACAGCAGGCGGTGTGGCAGCAACAACAAAGGCCAGGCGTCGCCCAGAGCAACAACAACAACAGCACAGGGGCAATGGGAAAAAGCAACCACGAAAATTTATGAAACACAAAAGTGGAGGAAAAAAGCAAACTTAAATGGCGACGACGATGACGACGACGAAGTGGCGGCACTGCAGTGATTTGGGCAACCAAACGGGGGGTTGGGGCGACGGAATTGAGGGTTAAGGATTGGCGGTTTGGCGCTTGAGGTGGCAGGGGGGAGGAACAAGAGTGGCAATGGCTGCGGGCACACACAGGATAATAAATAATTGCCGACATCGGCAGGAGACTTGGCTCAGTCAGTCTGCGCTGGCAACATAATTTCTGCGGCCCAAAACCTGTCAATGTTTTCTCTTTGCAGCCAAGCGATGCACATGTTCTCAGCCCCTGGAGGGTGCTTCTCCCGCTCCTGCTCCTTGTCCCTCCCGCCACCTGAGAGATCCTGAGCCTATGCAATCCCTTTCAGTCGTCATATGCTGCTGGCAGCGTGGAAAGTTAATCCCGGATAAGCAAACGGATGATGAGGCAACGCCCTGTGACACTGACAGGAACTACACTTGGAAAAATGATTAATACAAGCAAACAAAAATAAGCGGAAATCGAAAAACTATATGAAATATGATTATAGGATTTTTTCAGTGCTGAATATTAGAAATTGTATTGTCTAACTTGTATTAAAAAAAGTAAAACAAAGTCGAAGTCAATTTTCAAATTTAAGATGTTTCTTTAAGAATAAGGTTCATTCTTCCAGTGCAAGGATAAAGCCAGGAAGATGGACAGGAGCTGATGGCAGAACAGCTGGCCGATTGGCCAATTCCTTGGGCGGGGTGGGAAATGCGGTTGCAAGGTCACCCCAGCCGCATCGGTTCTAGGCTAGACACCAGGAATCGCACCACTCCGATTCGCTCCAATCGACTCGGCTCTACTCCATTGCAGTTGCGTGATCCGGGCAATTATCCACCCAGAGCGATCGATCGATCGATCGGCCGATTGATCTGCACAGGCAGCAGATCGTGACATTTGATGGACATTTGCCGCCGCTGCCGTTTGGAGCGGATTCTGGTCGGATGGGGTCCACTAATCAAATAGCCTGGGAGAGCGAGCCTCGGACCGCCGCCCCGCTCCTACTTGCAGCAGCCTTCAATCAACTCATTAGAATCTCAATTCCACAAACTGACAACGCAGCAAATTGCCATTGACGTTGCAATTGTGAAATCAGAAGCGTTTCAATGTTTAAATGAGACAATTTGTGGCCATTTAAATGCTCACAATGGGTTGGATACGAAAAATACAAATGGTAAATACTAGTACTAAAAAAAATAACAACCGCAAATCCACTTCGGAATTGCGATAGGCCCCGGCGAGATTCGAACTCACGATCTCCTGTTTACTAGACAGGCGCTTTAACCAACTAAGCCACGGCGCCCTAATATCTTGACCCGATTTTCGGTACTTCTTTAGGTATCGAGACTAGAGCACGATTTTTATTTTAAGTAATTTAATTTTGCGGCGCCAAGATAATGATAAGGAAAAAATCAGTGGAAATTGATAATTAAAGTTTACCTCGAAACAAAAAAAACAGCCTTATAATCAAGTTACTGGGGAAGTTGGTAAAGCTGATAAAGCTATAAACGTTGCCAGACATTCTATTAGTAGCACTTGGGATCTATTTATTTCTAGATTTATATTTATTTGTTCCTATGGGTATATTTATAGCAACTATTCATGCTGAGAATACAAACTATGTGTTGTCGACTGACCACATAATGCAATACCAGGTGCTCAAGCGGTCTGTAAGAAATATGTTGCATACTTTAGAGCGCCCACAGAAAATCTCAGAAAATGTCTATTAAATCGGACTGATTTTAATAAGTTATTTGCTAATTAAATAATAATAATAAAGACTTAAATTATTTGTAATTTTTAGTAGGTTTAAGTATTGATTATTTAATAAAAATCCCCAGAAAGTGTTTCCCGTAATACTTTCTAAATTAACCCAATTCAAAGGCACCTACCTGTACGTGAGTTCCCAACATCACTCAAGGTGCGAGACATAAAAGTTCACAAATGCTGATCCCGCATGAAGCAGGCAGGATTTATGCATACCTGTACATTCATACATATATGAATTCGCGTTAGAATTTCTTGATTTACATTATTTAAGCCCAGGCAAGGCTATGAAAATGTCATAAAAGTCAGGCGAATCAAAAATTCGTTTGGCTGCACTGTATAATTATTCTCCACTCAAGGATATTTGGAGCAACTACAGTGGTAATTGCCTAAAATCCAAGTTACTTTGCTTAGTTTACAGAATAATATCCTACTATTACTCCGTAACTTTATCTTAGGATGCCAAACTAGAGCTTCTGTGAGCTATTTTGAATGGGTTTTCGAATAGGCTCCACTGCCTGACGACTGCTCGTGTTTATTTGCGCAGGGTAACAATTTGAAATTTGGCTCAGGCTGCAATTTGGCGGCGTGTTTTGCATATTATCAGCTAATTTCGCCTCCGAGATAAGCACCCTTCCGCCTTAGTATAATTTATGCCTGCCTGGCCTCCTTGAGTGGCAACAATGAAATTGTTCGCCAGTTCTTTGTGCAACAAAAAAATATTTATGCAAATCGAGCTGCGCTTTCTCGCCGCCGCTCTAGCTACTAGCTCTTGCCATATTTTATTGCATTTTCAAATATAATTGCGCGCCGAGCCGGGCATGAATATGGACATGGACATGGGCATGAGCATGGGCATGGTCATCGCAGTGGTATTTGGTATTCCACTTGGAGCTGCTCTGCACCGGCGATTTAATCTCGTTTAATTGCTGCGACTAAGTGCGGATATGAGGGGTGCCGCGGCAGTGGCGGGGCTGGTGGATTATAGTCAGCTGCCGGCGAATGAAATTGCATCAATGTCAAGCATGTGGAGCGGCTGCCGGCCACAAAAAAAAAAAGAAAAAAACTGAGCCCGGGAACACGCCGAGTGGCACCAATTGATGGCCTGCTGCACACCTTGGCCAGAGTCCCATACCCCATTCCCCATTACCCCTTTCCTTGTTCTTGTACCTGGTCCTGCCCAAAGATTTTCCGCATTAATATTGCAATTTTATGAAAACAAGAACATCGAATGGGTCGCGTCTCCCGGTCGCCGTTTGCCGTTTGCCGTTCGCAATTGCACCTGCCCATTTAGCGCACGCCGCGGCTAGTGACAAGTCATTTTGAATACTTCTCTCCGGAGTCCTGCGCGAAAGGGATACCTTCGAAGGATAATTTAATTCTTAGGGGACTTTTCTATACTCTTTAAAATTGGTTTCTTTTTTTTAAGAGAATGTTTATGATGGGATAGAATGAAATTAAATCGAATTCAAAGTAAGACTATAATCTATATTTATTTTGAATGAAAAGTTTATTTAATGAAGCTTGACACATAAATATCAAAATGACACATAAATATTCAAATTATTAACCCACTGGTTAACATTAACATTACGTAGTGAATTGAAAATTGTTTAAAATTTATAACAATTTTATAATGTCTAAAATTTGATAATCACAATTTTATTAACCTTTCATCTTACATTTTGTCTACCTCTTCTACAGAAAGGGTATTCATAGACTTGAAATAATTTCAATGTATTGCCAGTATGTTGTTAACGACTCCCCAGAAGACACTTCGCCCTTTGGCTCGGTTACGCGGCCTAGATCATGTTGCCAACAAAAAGTTGTGGTGGCTCAAAAATTAATGACGTTATTTTCGCATTAGGAAGCAGCCATGACGCGGCCAGTCATGAGCATTTTGCGTAATTGCCGTAATTATTATGGTATTAATTTTTGGTACGTAGTACATAGCGATCTTGACAACCCTCGCAAGCCCTCGATCGATGCGATTAGCCCCGTCAAGTCAAGTCAAGATACGCGTCAGTGGCAGTGCCCCGAGGAGACTTTGGGCATTAAGTTCGGTCGGGTTCGGGTTGCAATTTCAAGAGCGATTATGCTAATTGACCCAGTAAGGAGTCCCCCCATATAATATCCAGCGACAGGGCACAATTTTATGCAATTAATGCCGCAAATTCGGTGCAGCCGAAATGAAAAACACACCCCGCTGTGGCAACTACTGCTGCTGCTCTATTTTTTTTTGGCCGGCAAATTTGCATGGCAACAAAATATGGACTACAATAAATATTTAAATTTTATTGGCCACACACCCCCCTCCACTGCTGCGGCACATCCATCAGCGGAATGGAGAGCCGGAGAAGCCAGTAGAGAAATAAAACTTAAAAGCGTTAAATTTACGAGGTACGGGCAAAGTGCTCGGACACATTTATGGCCCAAAACATGGCCGGGGCCGACTACGATTGGCTCGAAGTCTGGAGGGGATTCGTCGTTGGCTTAGGGAATCGCTTCCATTTCGCATGCGCGCGCATTTAAATTCACTTCCGTTTTTGCAGTGTCTGTGTGTGTGTGTGTGTGTGTGCTACCATAAATTCATAACTTTGTGGAAAATCATAAAAACAGAATTTATGGCTTAATTATATATGTACTACCAGAAACAAAGGGTGGAGCGGGGAGCGAGGACTTAACACAGTTGGCCTCGTCTTGGCCATTTCTTTCTTTTTCTTCATTTCACGCCGATGATTAAGTGCAACACACACAGATACACACCCACACCATTGCCATCACACACACACACTGTGCCGTCGACGCGACTTTTCGCTTGCATTTATGCTTAAATGCGGCGCAATTGTTCCTAAAACGCTGCCAACCCGACACGCGATGATGGAAAACCTCAGCGATTTTCATTTGATTCTTGGCCAGACGTTTTCCGCTCATAACTCGCAATTACGTGCAGCATTTTCCTTTGTTTCTCTTTATTGATTTCCCTGCGCTGATGGCCAAAAAAAGAAATTGGGTTAAGCTGTTGTTTTTCCATTCGCAGCGAGTCCAGCACACGCGCCCCGATAGGCGATTCCCACGATTCCTCCACGGGAGCCAAGGAGGAGGAGGCGAAAAAGCGAAGCAGGACCCGCAGACAGCTTGTCTATAAAGTTCGAGAAGCGAGAATTCCTTGCATAAAGCCAATTAAATTAAGAAATCTGATGCAGGCCGGCGACAACAGTGGCAGTGGCAGAGAGTCGGAGGGCAGAAACGTGAATCACAGTGGAATCTCGCCCCCAGAGCTGCTCCTCCGTCGCTCCTGGCAATTGGTATTTTACAACAAACAGAGCCTGCGTTCAGCTTATTTAACATAAATCGAATGGCTACTGAAATACACCCAGGCCAGCCAGTCAGCCAGTCAGACCAGGCAGAGTGGTCTTATCTCTGACTTTGACTGGAGCTCTCGCGACTGGGATGTGCGCTGCACAAGGAGAAAAGTGGGGTACTTTGGCTCTAGCAGAGTTCAACATTAAGCATACGCCATGTGGGACCAGGGTGATTAAAATTTAATTGATATTGAAAATTAATATGATTATGATTTATATGAGAAGCCAATGGAAATGAAAGCCCAAACATTAAGAAAGTAAAGGTAAAGCTAACTAACAGCTTACTTTTATGTCCTTTTTATCCTGAAATTATTAACAAGTTATGGGTTTTTAATAGTTCACATTGGATATTACAATTTTAATCTATTTATTTCGATGATTTTCAAGCTTTAGTTCTAATTAGATCTACAAAATTAACCTGCATTAGTAACACCTAAACTCTTTATGATTATGATTAATTTTCCCAAGAAAATGTGTTAATAAAAACCCCTTTTAAATTCTCTCTGTGTGTTCTTGTTGGAGGCTGAGCCAATTTCATTGAGTAAAGGCAAATGTAAAGGTAAAGCAAACGACCTTTAGAAAAATTGCAGAGGTCCGAGGAGTTGTTTGTGTCTTTTGCAGACAAATCACGACCCGACGACGACGGAACCGGCCAGGCACCGAGGACATTCAGCCACAGATTTCACACCTCCTCCAACTCAAAAAAGACCAACAAAAACAAAATCTAAAAAAAAAAAGAAAATAAGTAAGACGGACTGACCCAACTAATAAGAGTCAGCTACAGCACAACGGCAACATCGGGCGACAGCAACAACATGGCATAATAAATAAAAGCCAAGTAGCTGGTGCTGCCTCGGAGTCTGGGTCTGCATCTGGGCCTGGTCCGGAGCCCGGAGTCAGGAGCAGAGTCTGCTGCGCTGGGCCCTGTGATTTTCACAAGTTGATATCGCAAACACAAAATGTTAATGAGCAATTTCGAGATGGTGCGAAGTGATTTCATTATTTAAACTTTTTTTTGTTGTCTTTTTTTTCTTAGTTTTTGCCTTTTATTTCGTTGTCTTTGTCTCCGGTCTGGTCTGGGATTGGACGTGTTGTTGTGCTGCCGTTTCTCCTTCTTTTTTGGGCCTCGCTTAAGACTTTTATTACGGCTGCTGCTGCTGCATTGGGTAATGAAAGCGAAATAATTTTAATTGGCACTGCCTGGCAGCAGCACTTTTATTTTTGGGCTCTCTCGATGCCAAATTAATTATTTCCTGTCAAATTAGTTTTGAGTTTGGGCATAAATTACGGCTCGGCCGGTATGAATATGCATTGCACTCGGCTTTCCTTATTCCCCATTCCCCACTCTCCCCATTCCCATCTTTACCCTGCAAAATGTCACCTGTCGTGCGCTGTCGCGTCGGGTTACTTCAAAAACACAGTTCCGCCGCATAAATTAAGGCCGGCTACGTTGATTAATTGGGTCGCGTTTGATGATTAAAACATAAATTGCAATGGATGCAGAAAACTTGGCCATGGATACTAACTATACATCGACTAAGTGCACTTTGTGACCAGAAAGGATCCATCGTCTTAGGGGTAGCCAGGCACTAAAATTACACTTAATTAAACAACGAGCCATTAGGGATCGGAATCCTCATCGACACGAAGTCAAGGGGTTGCAAGGAACTTTCAAAGAATTTTTAGAAGGGATGGAAGTCTTGTTGGATATTATCGATCTGAATTAACTGGACGTTATCCAACAGGCCAGGAAAGCGACTTAAGAATGTAATACTTCATGAAGCACGATATTTCAGTTTATCAAAAGTATGACCAAAAAACTGCAAGACTGAATTATATAATATACAAAATTGTCTAATTAAATTGTAATATTTCGCAGAATTTATATACAAAAAGCATGTGTTAACTGTCTTCCAAAAATGACATCGAGTCTTTATAATTTGTCATTTCAAATGTTTAGCTACATCTCTCTCAGTTAACAAGCTTA
Source organism: Drosophila ohnishii (assembly GCA_018905755.1). NCBI lineage: Eukaryota > Metazoa > Arthropoda > Insecta > Diptera > Drosophilidae > Drosophila > Drosophila ohnishii. The sequence continues at coordinate 1,126 of JAEIII010040650.1, read as the reverse complement.
TTTAGTCAAAAATACAAACTGAATTTCTTAAAAAAAAAATATGTTACAATACCTTGTGGCTTTCGTCCTTTTTCTAACCAGCGATATCGCCAATGGAAACCTGTGCGTCACCAATGTGGTCGTGCGAATGCCCCACGAGAAGGACATTGGTCTGATCTTCGGTAAGGAAGCTGTCATTCCCCTTGAGTCTCCTCGCTGACCAACTGACCCACAGATCTGACCGTCGTCAATAGCGTTAAGAATGACAGACGGGAAACGCTGGACTTTTTGGTCGGCTCGGACGGAGAATGCACTGTGAACACCACTCGGGGAGAGCTCATCCCGTGTATGGGTCGCATCTTTGGCGGCAACTTCGGGGCCATCGAGCCTGGCAAGTCCGAAAGCGTGTCCCTGGTGTGGCCCACTGTGGTAAGGCCTTCCTCCTATTTTAGTTTGGCTGAATACCACTAAATGCGGTTTAAATATCCTTTCCTTAGTCTCTGTTTAACCGTGTGGGCAGTTGCCCCATCCAGCTCACTGCCACGAGTGCCCAGGATACTATAGCCTCGACGAAGCAGCTGCTCCACTTCGACACTCGCTTCGAGACCCTCGATCCAAGCGGACACACGCTGCGCAAGCGAAAGGATTTCATGGACTGTCGGAACTGGGACAAGGACTACTTTCGCAACTGCACGCCGCTCAACTGCGAGGAGCGGTACTTTGGCCAGCGAAACTTCTACAACCAGGCCACGGAGCAGTGCGAGCCGGTACGCTCAAGCTCGCGACCTGGCGAGTTCTACGACATCTACAGCAACGAGGCTATCGATCGCAACAACTTTGTGACCGAGAAGGAGCTCGAGGAGATCAAGCAAGGCAAGTTTGATTCGAATTATCTGGATCTGCAAGGACCTCCTATGGTGAGTGATGTTTTCTATTCTTGTTATGTTAGGGCCGAGAACGTAAAGCGTTATAGGTGGTCCGATTGCCGCGCCACCTTGTGGCTATATCGTGGAACTATGCATTCACTGCTTGCTTTTTTTGAGCAAGCAGGTCGCCTTAATACGTCAAATGACGCAACGTGAAAACATGGCGCCGTGGCTTAGTTGGTTAAAGCGCCTGTCTAGTAAACAGGAGATCGTGAGTTCGA
>JAEIII010040643.1:0-11446 GCA_018905755.1 Drosophila ohnishii | reverse complement strand
ATAGCTGTTGTTGCATTTTCGCTTTTAGTTTTGTCAATATTCCATTGTTTGCAGCCCATACAGGTCTATATAGACAGCTTTAGTCTTACCCCTTCCCATCCGTCCGGAACTTTCACACAATTTTCACACTTTTGTCCGCTCGTTCTGTTAATTAGCATGGCCATATAATTTTTGGGGCGACGCGGATCTGAATGTGATCCCCTGGCTGGTCACGCGATAACTGGAGTTGACCAACCGGAAGTTTACCAATTTGTACACAATTTGCACGACTTGCCGTTTTTCTTTTATTATTTTAAGTTTTCCTTTGTTTAATGGCAGCAGCGTCTTTGATTTCAGTTCTGGCCACTTGTTTGCGTATCGATTTTGATGTGTGTTTATTTTACGGCACGGAAAAAAAGGAAAGAAAAGCTCACATTGAATAGAAAAATATTGGTTTATTCTCGAGTTCTTTGACTCTTTTTTTTTTCCACGAAATTATTAAATCTTTAAGTGGAAACCCAGGCTAAATGTTATTCAGCAACAACGGAGTATTATGTATGTTACAATAGTTAATGACTCTCTCTCAAGTCAAATATTTATTTAAATAATATATATCTATGTTATTTTTGATCAATAATAGGCTACCAAGAATTAACATTCTCGTTCGCTACTAAGTGGAACTCAATAGACACTGTTCTGTTTGCTGTTTTGCTTGTACATTGCAGGTAAAACGAAAAAGAGATGAAAAACCAGAATCAGAGATTTGGTAGAAGGATATTTTGTGGACTTTGAGTTAAACTTAACCCTCTGTACTGCTAATTCCTTTTTTAATTAGAAACTTCCGATGAAATAAAGTCAAGTTACAAATAGAAACCAGAAATTGTATTATTTACATTTTGTTCACTGTATAAATGAGCGTTCCAAATAGCGTACACGCCCTTTTCCGCATTACTTGACTTGCATTAATTTCGCTGTTCAATGCACTTTTACAAAAGGCAAAATCAGAAATAGACGGTTTCTCTAGCCGCCGTCGCCGAGTTTTTTTTATATTTTTTGCCTTTAATGTGCCAATGACTGCACGATTGTGCGATTACACACGGCAATCTGTCAATGCATCCAACCAGAGACACACAGATATATAAAGATATATACAGATATAGCGGTGGAGGTATCGAGAGGGATAGCCAGCCAGTCAGCCACCCCAGCAGCAATCGATAGTTTGGAGCACAGCTCTCCTCCGTTCATTCAGTTTGTCAATCTCCCAACATCCGGTAAACGTTTCACTTTCGTAGAGCTCTGATTTATTTTATACGAAAAATACATATTATATTTATTATGTGCAGTTTGTCAGCACCTCGCCGAACCAGCTCTGGGTCTTTATTTTTATTTTTTTCCTTTGGAGCTGCGCCCACCTGTGTGTGTGCCACTCTTTATAATATATGCAAAATACGTTTAGTCGATAGGCCAAAAATGGCGACGCAATTTAAAAGCGCATTGCTGAATTGCCTTTTGGCTTTAAATGGCTTATCGGGAGTTGTTGGCTGATAGATAACCGAATGCCTGAATGCTTGCCTGCCTAAATGTTTTCTTTTGGCCTGGCCATTTGATAATTGTTTGCATTTCACTCGGGCTGACATTTGATAAGATTTTGCGGAATGATTACTCATACGCAACGTGACACAGATCCAAAGAAGGCCTCGCCAGGCAGGCTGACTGCTAAATGAAAGTGTGGAAAGCTTAATAATCTATGGTCTATATAGCAGACCCTAATGGTTTCTATTGGTTCTAAAAATTGTACTTGACCCAAGCCACACTTTGAGCGAAAGCGTGATCCACACACCATGCGAATTGCCACGGTCCCTGGGGGCAACATGAGTCGCATTCCCTGACCATTTTTAAGGGTGTGAAAACCGAGTAATAAAACTACACTCAGTGTAGTGTCGTCGGGGGCCTTAACAAGATGTGACAAATTTTTATCGCATACTCGTACGTAACCGCAGAAAAAAGAGCTGTCAACGCCGACCAAGAGACGTAGTGTGGCGTGGCGTGACGTGGAGGGACCCCAGTGTGTGTCTTCTTTTTCCCGGGGCCTCTCTCTCTCTGTGTGTGATCTTTGACATCCCGAAACAAGCGCAGCCACAACAAGCACTGGCATACCTGGCGAACTTATATATATATAGACCTAAACTATATATATAAAACTATATGGCCCGCAGCTTTGTTTAGTTGTTACGTTTTGCCGGCACAAAGACAAAAAAAAAAACTTTCACTTTGTCATCAAGAGAGCAACAGAAACAGCGTTAAACATATTTTTTTCTTACTATATATATTTCTTTTTCCTCAGCTGCAACAAAAGCCCTGCTGGCCAATAGTAAAAATATGAGCAAATAATGAGCTTAGAAAATTTTACGATCCAGCCATGGGGCAATGACAAGATTGAGGAAAAACGGGCGGGGTAAGGAAAAGCTGACAAGTACACAGTGGGAATATATTTGGAGCAAGGTTTAATATGAGGATTGTTAGCACAAAATAAAATAATTAAAATTTAAATTAACCTTTCGTTATTATTAATTAATTATTTGCTATAAAAAACTATTTCTTTTGCAGTTTCTAAGTAAACTGTTTAGAAAATCCTTATAAATATTTAATATTAAAATTTTTAAAAAATATAAAACAACTTTTCGTATAACAAAAACCTATTTTAAGCGAAAATTCTTCTTTTTTTTTGCTGTTCAGGATGAACTGCAGCCAATTGTAGTTGAGTTCCAGTTGGATTTGGCACTTCCAAGCTCGAAACCATGACAATTACGATTCAGGGCCGATTGACGGCTGGCGAGTGAGCCAAATCAAATTGCCGATAAACCGGCGATAGTGGAAAATGGCATGGTCGGAACCCCTGGAGATATGGCCAGCAGACAGCAAAAAATGAAACATAAGGAAGGGGGAGAAATGGGAGAGAGTGACAAGCCGGTAGGAGATAGCGCAATCTCGGATGGTTCAACAGCCAAAAATCCAAATCCAAAGTTCGCCCCCCAAATGAATTATGAGCCATGACGCCTTTATGGTCTTCGAGCCATTAAAACTGATTTTTCATTGTCCGCCATTGTGTATTGTCCGTCCGAGAGTGTTTTGACCAGGAAAGCAGCGGCCAAGCCAGGGCACCGAAAAAAAAAGACAGCATTGCCAATGTGAAAATAATCAAAATGGCTTTACGGCTCTTAACTGGATTTGCCTACCAAAACCCGTAGCTGAAAAAAGGGACAAAACAGTCATCGTTTGAACCCGTTGGCAATTGGCACGAAAAGATGCGTGAGACGTCGCCAAAGATGGTCGATATTGAGTGGGCTTTATGGCCAGCTCTAAAATGCCAGTTTCGAGTCTGTCACTGTGAAAAATGATAGAGCTATCCGCGGAGATCATTAGACAAGCTAACCGTACAGAAAAAACAAAAAAGTTACCAAGTGTTGCTGATGAAAAAGACATTAGATCGAGCCAGACACCGAATATAAACTGCGTTTTGTTGATGATCTAAGAGTCAATTAATCGGAATTAAGCTGTAATTAATCACTTAAGAAGCCTAATTTCTAGATATATCTGTCCTTCGTTTGAAAAGTATCTTTATCTTAAGGTAAAGTTAATTTCTCACAAATTATTGCTCTGTGAAAATGTGTTATGGAAATAATTGCATAATTTACCATCTTTTAGCCAAATTTAGTCATTATATAAAGTGGATAATGGAGCAGTTTCCTCAAGTTTAACAATCTGAGAAGTCTTTCTGAGCCAAGTTCAAATGAGAGTTCATTCTTGACAAATAAAATTATTATGAACTTTAGTGTGTAGAATATATTAAAGCCACCTCCCAAATAAATCCTCTCAGTGGTGACCACATCTAAACTCGCCTCCCACCGATCCGATCAGCCTACATTTGATATATAAAAATATATATAGTGGACGCCTTCAAAGTGACAGCAAACACGCGACAGGTGAGGCCCACGTAGATGATTTATTTTTAGTCAGGACTCGAGTGCAAATCGCTGGCACTTAAGGCGAGTTTTAAGCAAATTTATTAAGGCAATTATTTGATTACGAGCAAATGTTTGAGGCGCCTTAAGTGCACCGAATACGAGATACAAAAACAGAGAAACAACCGTCGATCGAGCAAGTTGTTGCCAAATTTGGTCAAAATGACAAGTGGCAGCAGAAAAGCCAGACGAGCCAGACGACAAACTAAATATTTATGTTAACCGCATATGTTTATGCGAAGTATAATCAATTTAACTGTCTGAGAGATTTTCAATTTGCCGCTTTGATAGGCCTCGGATCGATTTTCATGGATGTTTGTATACGTTTTTCTCAAACGAAATTTACATAATTTTGTGGGGATTGACGGCGGCGCGGCTCGTGTGTGTATGTCTAGGGTTGACTGTCCACATTTGGCGGTAGCCTCATTCGTTTCGAGACCCAATTCAATTCGAATTCAATGCGAATTCAATTGAATCGTATACGGCTTCTTTGGCATTTATTTTGTGTTTCATAAATGGCCTGATGGTTAATTTTCAAAGTACATGCCCCGCCGACTGTCGCATGGATTATTATGTTTGTGATCAATTTATGGCTCTGACATTTCGATCGACATAAATGGGCCGAGGAAGCTACGAGTGTGCTGTCTCCCTGTTGACAATTATTAATGGCAATACGGTTTAATTTAATTATGGGAAAAGTCGGACGCCTTTTCGTAACCAACACACCAAAGTCTCAAGGCATTATTAGTCTAGTGAGCGGCGATAAACCATTAGCCACAAATTGCAAAAATAAAAAATAAAAAACCTTTGCCTCAGACACCTGCCAACGGCTTCCGGCAATCAAAGCTTATTTAATTACAGTCGCAGAAAAAAATATATAACTAATTAATTATTTGAACAAGCCACATGTCGACGTAAATGTGAAGGTAAGACAAAACAAATGATGGACGAAAAAAATACCTATAGAAAATTTAAAATAAATTTGCATGCAAAAAGATAATAATAATTATTGTATTTATAGCCAGATCGGCGGCAGCAGGTGTATCCGTCACCATCAACCGGTCAACTGCAACTGACACTTTGAAACAGAGTTTTCATCGTGCAAATATTAATAACAACTTTTCACTTTTCGCACAGCGGAAAATGTCACTCAAAGTCAAAGAGGAATGATTTTCCGTACGACTCCCCGTGTATCGACCAAACAATTTTGACGTCAACAGCAATGTAAGCCTCAAGGAGGTTTTTTTATTCCTTTTGCAAAGCCGCAAAAAAAAAATGCAAAAACATCAAACAAATTGAGTAGTTACAGGCCAAATTAATGGGTACGACTTTACCTGCCTGTAGGTTTAATATCAAATTGGTTTACGAAAATTCGATACAAGTTTTTGAGGTGTGAAAGTTAAATTCCTTTTTGCAGTTAAATTAGTTGGACATTAAATCAAACTTTAATACCCCAAATTGGCCTAATAGGCTTTATGTTTACACAAGGTGATTAAGCGATAAGTGGTTTAGGTTATTCGATAAAAATCAAGCAATTCAAGTCAATTAAATATGTGTTTTTTAAAGCATTAACATCAATTTAATTTGAAAAGGAATGAAAGGTTAACAGTGGCTTAAGCTTTAAGTGTGTTTAAATACTTTGAATGTCCATGCAATATATATAATCTTATATTTAGTTTGCAAGTAACTCCTTTCAAAGAACCTTTAATTCCTAAAAAAAAAATAATATAAAAAAAAATCAATCTCATCAATGAGGCTAAAATGTGTGAAAGTGAAATTCCGATGTGTTAATGAATCTCAAAAGCAAAGAGAAAATGGCATTACACAAATAGAAAGAGAAAGATATTCCAGGGAGGGCGGGACGTTGATAAGACAGATATAACCCGGCTTGAAGCCACTCGAGACTCAAGTCGGCTCTGAGCAGACAACTGTTATAAACCGCTTTCAGGAATTTGCCGGCAACGCCTCGGTTTTGGCTTTGGTTTTTTCGTTGTTGTAATGTATTTTTATGTTTCTTTCCCCTGCAGTTGGTTTAAAGTCTTTAATGTGCCATTGTGTTTGGCGAGAGATTTCCCAAGGCCTTGGAGCTGACTGACTGAAACCGCGAATGAGACATAAAGCTGCCATCGCCTTCGCTGGCGCTGACTAAACTGTGACTAAATGCAGTTAAAGCCGGGGACGGCAGCTGTACTTTTTCATAATTACCAGCTATTAAAATCTTGCCAGCATCTAAAGCGAATTAAAACCGAAGGCTGTCCATGAGACAGCTGGCGGTTCAGGGAAGCCCCAAAAGCAAAAGAACCTTTCCAAAAAAGAATTGGCCAAGCAGGGGCCGGGCCAAAAAAAATATTAATTATAAATTTTATTCAAACTTAAAGCCACAAGAGACCGTGGCGAGTCCGCCCCAGCTGTTGGCCGGCCAAGTCTCCGTTTCCATTATTGTTTTTTTGACTGCCTGTTTTTTTCTGTTTTGTTTCGATTGTGTTTAATAATCAGATATTGCGCTCGGGTTTGCGGTGGCTGCTGCTGCCGTTCGATTGGCAGACAATGACCTTTTAACATGCCGCTTCAGTGCTCACTCAAGTGGAGTCTTTGGCCACAAAAAATAAAAAACAAAACAAAAACACAAACCAAAATATATATATACAAGTTTATGGGGAGTGCGACTAGCAGTTTTCGAGTGTATATTCAATTTGAAATGCATTTTCGCAATTTGTTTTAGCAGTTCGTTTGCATGATCTCCCCGAGTCGTGATTTGCAGTGGCAAATATTTGTCTGTCTAATTTCAACATTAATTTCTGCCATGCTAAACACAGCACATTGTATTTGCGAGCGAGCGAATTAATTGAGCTGGCGACTGACTTTGGAGCTGCCCGCCCGCCTGCCGCATTTATTTATTACAGTAGTCGCATATTTTATTTTATAAGCCTTTGTTTCGGCCAATCGTTGTTTGTTGTTCGCTTAGCTGGTTTGACTAGCCAATATGCAATATCGGTTTTTACACAGCAACTGATTTGAATTGTGTATATCAAAGGTTTTTTATAATGTTAAATATTTATAAGATATTTGCATGTGTTTTTAAAAGACCAAATACTTGATTGTGATAAGATTTGATTGTAAATTCCATGTTTTTAATATTTACACTACTGGAATTTAATGTTTTTAATATCAAAAGGATTTCTTTGATTATCTCTTTATTTATTTATATGAAAATATACCCTTTTTAAGCAAAAATTCATTGGAAATGTACTAATAACTCTTTACTTTTTCAGCTTTTAATATTATTTACACAGATTTCTCTACTTTCAATTTCTATTTTATATTAAAAATTTTTTCCTGTCTATCGATTGAAGTTATTGCCATTTATTTGTTGTCTGCAGCTTTATCGATTGTAGCCTTGGGAGCATCTATCGCCGGGTGTTGTAATTGCCCGGCTATTAATAATGATTACCAGCAACGAATGCGAATGCGAATACAAATGCTATTGCGATGCCTGGACGTTGATTAGCTCGGGTTCTGACATTTTCTAGCAACCAGTCAATGCTATTTATGTGTTGGGTTCCCTCGCTGACTCTCTGCTTATTTATAGACCCGATTCTAAACACGTATTTTAATGTTGCAACTGCAGCAGTTGCAGCTTGCTGCTTGCACTCTTCGTGCTGCAGTTGCTATTGCGTTTTACCCGTATGGGAAATGAAACGAATTGAAATGAAATGAGTGCAAATCAGCGCTGGCAACGGGGCGTATGAGCAACAATGCACAAAAGCACAAAGGCATAATAAACCGCTTCAAAGTAGCACGAAGCCGCAGCAGCGGTGGCGGCAACAGATGGCAAAGAAAAACTGCGAAAAAATGAAAGCCATCTTCAGTAAAAAGAAAAAAAAAAAAAAAAATCGAAGTGGTATCACTCTTTCCCAAGTAAATCATCAAACGAATTTTTGCAACATTTTTAAAAGCCATTTTAAGCACTTGAAAAGTGAAGAGCATGAAGTTTATTTAAAAATATGAAGTATACAAGTGTAAGAAGCAATTGTCTAGAGAGTACTTTAATTTAATAAGGGATTACTACTTTAAGTAGAGCATAATAAGATGTATTTTTTATATAAATAAATGCTTAAAATAGAAAAGAATATATGAGGACAAGTAAAAAATCCGTGAAAATGTTATTAATATTGTTAAGTACCTTGAAACTTTTTTTAAATAATTTTTGTTAGATATATCTAAAGCAATCAACTCGCTTTAACCATGCACATGCTTAACTTGTTACTGATAAATCTCTCTGTTTAAATGCAACAAATATAATAACACCCGCAAAACACTGGCAAGGGCATGAGAAGAAATTAAGTTATTATTTTCAGGGGGGCAAAAACAACGCCGGCAATGGCAACGCCAGCAAGTGAAAATATTTCAACATTTTTGCGGTGCAGTTGCAGCCTGGTTATTGTGTGGACTTGGCAATTTGCATGCCAAACGCAGCAAGTGAACAACAACAACAACAAAGATACCAAGCAAAACAATAAACTACAAATTATAAACAAAAAAGTAATAATGGAAAAGAAATGCGAGTGGCGGCGGCTGACTTGGCTAATAAGCAGTGAAGAGGCAGTGAACTTTTGGCCGAGGAAAGTGAAAACTACGGTGATGTAAAGAGCCTCTGCCAGAGGTTCTTTAATGACATTTACCATTGGCCAACGGGAAAGCTACTACCTGCAGGCAATCTTTATTAACCGCATAATTCTCCCTTTTTTTTATTAATTTTTTTTTTATTTTTTTGTGACCTGAAGCTGGCACGTTTTCCATCATTAAAAATGATGATTGTGTCGTTAATGCAATGCTAATGAGATGCCATTACGGTTATGGCCCACACATTGCCAAAAAGCGTAGATTTCTCTTGGCGGCGGCCCAGAAGAGCCCAGAGCCATTGTCTACACTCTACACTCTGGCTATGTGTCTGTGTCTGTGGGTATAGCCCAGTTATTAGCCATGCAACAGAGTTGATAATTAACACCTTTCGGGGCACACACAAAGATCCGTATATACATTTATATATATATTCATTTAATTAATGATATGGCCGACGTGCAAGTGACAACCCCACGTATCTTAGCCGCCAGTTAATATAAGTACGAAGGCGGAAATGTGCGGCGCTTAGTCAGCAGCCAAGACAGAGATGGCAGCGTTGTTGACGCATGTAAATTAACCCACGAAAGCCACAGACAATGCAAGCGGGACACATAAGGTTAATAAATAAAATCTACCTAAAATATAGTTGTAGACATACGTGCCTGAAAGAGCTGAGCACTTGAGTTTTATTATGTAAAATAATTAAATATATTAATATAAGACATTAAGGATTTTCTTTTGCATAATTAATTTTTGATAACTATAAACAATATTAAAATAAACATTGTTTAATTGCTAATTTATTATTTATATTTATTTAGAAAAGGTGTGGGCACGAGATGCACATGTGCATTCAAAAATGCACGTGATTTGTTGTTCTAAATATTTTCCCGACTCTTTAAATACAAATATAAAAAAGCTTTTCATTTACTTTTACCAAGATCAAGCTTCAGGAGTCCCCATTATTATTTCAGCTGCATTTGTGCAAATATAGCCAGTAACTAACACTTGAAGGTATTTTAATTTATTTACAACAAAACCCTCCTCCAGTGGCTGCCGATTGAGGTTCAACAAACTTCGTGTTGCACGTTGCATACTGCCGGCTGCAGGTTGCAGGTTGCATGGCCAAGTGGACAAACGATGGCCAGTAGTGGCCAGTGGCTAATGGCAAGTGGCAAGTGGATGGCTAACCAGCCAAGCGGCCAGCCCAAGCACTTTGCTTATTAAAGTACAACGGCGGCCCCATCGTACATCAGGTGAAATTTATTATGATGATGTTGTGTATATAAAACCAACAATAGCAATAACCACACCACCGTGGGCACAGGTAACAATGAGGGAAATTTATTATCGGTGCGGCATCGAATGGTTTTGGCTTTGGTTTTGGTTTTGAATTTAGTTATGCCCGGCAGACACCATGAAAGTCGCTTTTAACGGAAGGGCCGCCTCAAAGACAATGCATTCAAATTGTAATTCTCTGCATTATTTTTTCTTTTAGCAATTTCCCCCTATTTTTCCCCAAAAAGGGCGAGTGTTGGGCTTTTAACCGCAACACTTTCGTTGGATTGTGTCGCATAACCCGGGAAATGGAAAACGGGAAGAGCCCGAAGCCTTCAGAGAGATCTGGTGGAGATGGTGAGAGGACTTCCAATAACCACAACAAAGGCCCCCAAGGCGATTGTGGCCAAAGAAAGACACCTGGAACTTTTTCAAGTTTCCTGCCAAAGTTATAAAATACAAGACCATCATAAAAAAAGAGTCTAATTGCAAATAGGAAGTTCCCTGGTCCCAATCAAGTGGTAAATAGTTAAATAATAAATAGAAAAAAATTATATTTACAACCTCAACCGCAGTCACATAAGCTTTATTATTTCCTTATTTAATTATTAATAGGTTTTGTAATACTAACACTATGGACAGTAAACCTTATAATTTATATTTATATTCAAAAACTCTTGTATTTGTTTAAGTAATCTTTGAATCTCTTTGAATTAAAGGAAACCTTTGAACAAATTCCCCAAAATAGGCACCCCTTTAGCTGGCTTTTACAAACACATTACACCCACTTTTATGGATTTTCGGAATAAATTCTTATTTAGATCAAGTGCTGTATGATTATCACAGACCGACGCCCGTTTAACTATAGTGTATCAGAGGTAATGCTATACCAATGGGCAAAACTGCAAAAAATTATATGGCTGACGGCTACAAAAAAAAATGAGTTGTGGTTACATTATAAACGGGCGACTGAACAACAACCGACGCCAACTGCTCCAAAGAGAGCTGTCAGTCGCCCAGGCAGGCAGGGCAACCTCTGGCGAAGGGCGCCGGTACAATATTTTGCTGCCGCTCGAGGCTGTTTTGTGGCTAAAACAAACATATCTGAGCATATTGTACAGATAAATAAATATAGAACAAATAATACCAAGAAATTTGAGCAAAATAAATATATACTTCATATTTTTTTATAAATATATTAAGCAAAAGAAATGATCAATTAGAAGTGCGATATATTTTGATACTTAAAATTTCGATATAGCAAAGTTTATGATATTTTCGATATAAATCGATTATACATAATATTTTAAAATTAGATTATATTGGAAATTTCTTTTCTTAACAGTTTATTTAAATGAAAGCTTGGTATAATCCATTTTTTATTTAATTCTTCTATGTTATGATATACACTTTAAAATCAAAATAAAAACAACCTGCAAAGTGTTACTATTTTCTTCTTGTGTAAAGGTTCAGTTATTCCAAGCGATGAAACAGCTGATCGTGTGCACAATCAAAGGCCGCTGGAAAGTGCAGCCGCAGCCGCA
>JAEIII010040641.1:0-11457 GCA_018905755.1 Drosophila ohnishii | reverse complement strand
CTATCGTTATTGTTAATGTTGTTCAACATATTATTATAATTATTATTATTATTATTAATATTATTGTTGTTGTTGCTGACACACACACAAACACATATGTACACAAACGCACACATAGACACCTGCAAAATACACACATACACATACAGAATCACTTGTTGCATCTTTTTTATTAGCAATTTCTAACATTGGTATCTCTCCGTCTCTCTCCCTCTCTGTGCACTCTCCTTCTCTCACGCCCTCTGCCGCGATCACCACAATTTTCCGCCCTGCGTTACCGTTATGACCTTCAGCCTTCGATAGCGAAATCCTGTCACCGCCCTCAGATGACGAAATCAAGGAGGGCCAGTGGATGGGTGTTACAGTGAGATCGAATCCTTTGCAGGCGAATGGATCCGGCGGCAAGGTGAGTATCTTATTTTTATATATAAATATGTATATATCCTTTAACTCTAAATACTACTCAAATATATATTTATATTACTATTATTTCTCCCTATTTAAATTTATATTTGATTATTATTATTGATCCTATTTAAAAACACATATATCCTTTGCCTAAGTTTTCGGATCCCTAATTATCTTTATGTCCCTTCTATTCGTCCAAATTTCTCAGGTATTAGTTTGTGCCCATCGCTATATGTTTGTGGTCCGGGAGAATCGTCATGGTCAGGGTCTGTGCTATCTCCTCACCAACGATCTGCAGTTCGAAGAGGTCTACGAGCCTTGCAAAGGGCGAACTGTAAAACGGTGAGTAATACTCCATATATCATTCTATAAGAGTAATAAATGGATAATACCAGATTACCAGGAATTCTCATGGGTGTCATAGTTTATTAACATTGTATTAGAGGTTCAGGATATTATTTTTAACTCTTATATTTCTTAATAAAAGACTTTATTATCAGTTCCTATAGCTGAGGATTAGTAAGCCTAAGTAATTAGCTCTGACTCTATGGAGTTTTCATCTGAATTTCCATGTATATATGTATATATTACTTCCATTGTGTTATAGTTGAAGATTTAACAAAGATTTAAAAGAGCTTTTAATAGTATTTTACAGAGTTTTAAGAGAGTTTTTATAGATATATTTTAAAGAGATTCAAGTGAGATATAGTTTTTTTTTTGAAGAGATTTTAGGTGGGAGTTTAGCGGTTTTCCGAGAGCTTTTAGAGAGCTTCTCATTTATATTATACCATTTCCTTTGAGTATTTATATTGTTATAATTATTTATGATTCTAAATAGTAATACTTGAATATATAGCTTATATTAGAATGCATTTCTTGAAAGTTGTCCTAGGTCTCATGGATATATTTGTGGCAGGTTGAGGTAATCATAACACTCCCTGGCCCCCAAAATTGACATGGGTCAGTTTTATATTTATTTTATATTCCTGCCAGGGAGAAATGGGGAAAGGGAGAAGGGAGAAAGAAGAACTAGGGAACAGGGAAAAGTGTCAAGGTGAATTATCTCCAGCGATGAATAATGCGGGGTGTGCTTTGTTTTTTTTTCTTTTCGACCAATTAGCATGCAGCGTGTGTGGTTTGTTATTTATTTTCTTTGTTTTTTTTTTGATGGGAAGGCGGCAGGGTCACCACCTCAAGTGTGACACCGATGACGTCGTTTCTGTTCCTGCAACACTCATAAAGGTAAAATTTAATTTATTTAAATGAAACGAGGACGATCCGCACCCACGCGGTGACCGAAATCAAGGAGCGGTGGTCGTGGAGGAGGCCTGTCATCATTCTGAATATGCAATTTTTCATCCAGCTGGAAGTTGCGTGTCCAAACTCGATTCGGGATTAGGTAGAAGGGGCACTCCACTATCCAGTGGAGGTGGAGTTAAACCAAGTGTAGGACCTGACCACCGTAGCTGTTGACCCTGGTCATCCATTAATGTCCAAATACACACACTCAGTTCCATTCGGGAATAGGCAAATGGCAGGGAAATAAAGATAGGCCAACGCCAAAGAGTCCCTTTGTTGTCTATGGTCATCTATTAGTGTCCCAATACGGGAATAAGCAGGACAAATGCGGGAAAGAGGGTTTGCGATGCAGATAAGGAATGTCCTTGGACTTTTCTAGGGGTTTTTATGGTGTGTTTATGTTCAAACTATTCAAAATTTGCTTGCAGTTACGAAATAGTGGGAGTTACTGCGGTTTTTTATTATTGTGTTATTGTAGGTGATTTAAGAAAAATTTAAGAGAAATTTAAAAGTCATTAAAATTTCAGAGTTTATAAAGAAAATATTTTTTCTTTGTTGAGTTTTCAAAGATTATTAAATTAATTTCTTTATCCCCAAAAAAAACAGACAACACGAGGACTATGGAATGTGCCAGGCGGGCACATCCGGCGCCCTCCTCGACGACGACACCATGGTGCTGGGCTCACCCGGACCCTCCACGTGGCGCGGCTCCATTTGGGTGACCCAGGTGGGCGGCGAGTATCTGCAGCGGGACAAGACGACCTACTATAGCAATCATGCGGATGTGGGATCCCCGGTGGACAAGTACAGTTACTTGGGAATGTCCGTAACAGGCGGACGTTTCTTTGGTCACATGTCCTATGCGGCAGGAGCACCACGTTCCGAGGGCCATGGCCAAGTTGTGATCTTTGACAAATCCAGCGAGAATCCCATACCAGTGCACATGATCCTGGATGGCGAACAGTTTGGCTCCAGCTTTGGCTATGAACTGGCCACCGCCGATGTGAATGGCGACCTTCGACCGGACCTCATTGTGGCCGCTCCGCTGTACTTCAGCAAGTCTGAGGGTGGAGCTGTGTATGTGTATCAGAATCAGAAGGATTCGCTGCCGCTAAAGTATACCCAGAGGCTAACAGGGACGCTGGAGAGTAGGTTTGGCTTGGCGCTGGCCAATATAGGGGATCTGAACAAGGACCATTGCGATGATCTGGCAGTGGGTGCACCCTACGAGGACAGAGGCGTTGTGTACATCTATCTGGGCTCCCGGGAGGGACTTAACACCAAGCCGGCCCAGAAGATTCAAGCTTCGGACTTGGGTGGCATTATGCCCCGGGGTCAGCCACCAATACGCACCTTTGGCATCTCCATCTCAGGCAATACCGATCTTGATGACAACTCGTATCCGGATGTGGTCATTGGGGCCTTCAACTCCTCGGCAGCAATTATACTACTGGCCCGACCCATTATTAGCATCCAGACGAAAGTCCTAAGGGAGGAGCTGCGCAACATGGATCCCAATCAGCCCGGCTGCAAGGCGGATGTCTCCAGCAACCTCACCTGCTTCTCCTTCGATGCCTGCTGCAGCATTGATCCGTACGATGAGAAGAGCAAGGAGCTCCGTCTGGCCTATAGTGTCGAAGCTGAGACCTTTGATCATGCCAAGAAATTTTCAAGAGTTTTCTTTGATCGCGAGAATAAGCGCAGCAATGTCCTTGGCCGCGTGGTGACGGTCCGAACTGATGGAAAGATTGCCTGTCAAAGGGTCACAGGTTATATCAAGGCCAATACTAGGGATATACAGACGCCGGTTCGTTTCCGGGTCAAGTATTCGCTGGTGGAGCCACCTCTGGCCGAATCCGCTTTGGTACACCTCAATCCTATCTTGGATCAGACTCAGGCACACATTGATTTCGAGGGAACCTTCCAGAAGGATTGCGGCGATGATGATCTCTGTGAGAGTAACTTGATTATTAGGGCAGAGCCGAATATCACACGTTCCGGAAAGGAAGAGTACACCCTGATCCTAGACGAAACGGAGCTAGAGGTGCGCATCAATGTAAGCAATCTGGCGGATTCGGCCTACGAGGCTCAGTTGTTTATCCAGCATCAGGCGGGAGTCTCCTATGTGGCCACCAAGAAGCCGGTGAGTAAATTCTGCTTCCTTCTTAATTTATTTATTTTTAAAAAATATCTAATCCTTTCCAGACAAATGCCACCTGCAATAGCTTTAATACCACCCTGGTGGCCTGCAGTCTGGGCAACCCGATGCTGCGTGGCGCCACCACCTTTGTGACCATTCGGTTCCAGCCCAAGGGCCTGGAGCCCGGTGAGAAATCCATGTTGTTCCATATCTTTGCCAATACCACCTCCAAACTGGTGGGTCCTGAGCCACCAGAGCGGGATCTTCATGTAAAGGTTGTGCGACAGGCCAAGCTTAATTTCCGGGGTTGGCCCAAACCGGAGCAAAGTTTCTACAGTTCAGCCAGCGTGAAAAAGAGTAATCAAGGTGTGACTTCGGGACCTGATTCCGTTGGATCTTCCTCCTCCTCTACTTCACCCATGGAAATGGAAGATGTGGGCTCTCAGGTTAGCCATAGCTTCACCGTCTTTAATGATGGTCCCTCGACAGCGCCCAAGGTCCACATGGTTATCCAGTGGCCTCTGGCCCTGTACAGTGATCCCCAGAGCAATCGCCTGGATCAGTATCTCTTGTATCTGGAGCAAATACCCACCGTCGAGGTGGGCGTAGGCGAGTGTCGCGTACCGCCCCAGTTTGTCAACCCACTGGGATTGACCACGGGCTCGAGGGAGGCTCAGGGTTACCTCAGTGCCCCAGCCCAGATGCGTATGTACCCATCAACGGTGGGTGGAAGGCGGCACAACAAGAGCATGATGGTGCAGCACACACAAAGGAGCTATTATTCCGACGATGAGGAGGAATCCAGCCAAAGAACACAGAATCACCAGAACCGGATAAAGCGCAGTTTTCTGGAGCGTGTTACCCGCTTGGAGCGCCTGACTTACGATCCCGAGGGAGGTAGCTCCAACGCCGCCGGCAACACCAACGGCAATGGCAAGAAGCAGGACATCGTGGAGCTGGAGTGCAACAAGGGTACAGCGCGTTGCATTCAGATCGATTGTGAGATCTGGAACATGCCCGCCCGGTCCGAAGCCCAAGTGGTGGTCACCGCTCGCCTGTGGAACTCCACGCTGGTCAATGAATATCCTCGAGTGGATCGTGTGCGCATCATATCCTCGGCGACGGCGCAAATACCCGATGACTATGGGGTGGAGGTCATGGAACGTAATAACTGCGAGGTGGGTTATCTAGATTCTTGATTTTAGAAATTATTTAATAATCATTTTTCATGTCCCATCAGGTGGAGACCCGTGCCTATCCAGAGTTACGGAATCAGCAGCGTGATACCTCGATACCCTGGCTGATTATCATCCTGGGCATCGTTGGTGGCCTGCTCCTGCTGGCCCTCTTTACGTACTGCCTGTGGAAGTGTGGCTTCTTCAAGCGTATCCGTCCAACGGATCCCACGCTTAGCGGCAATCTGGAGAAGATGAACGAGGAGAAACCCTTCCTGGCGGCAAAGAATACGCATCATGTTTTCTAACAAGAGGGCACCGTTGGCTGGGATTTGGTGCGGCGGAGGCGTAGGCGGCGACGCCGTCTAGTTGCTGCATTGCATCATTTACCCTCGGTTGTTACCGGTGTGCCGCCTTCACGCCAGGGCTGGCGCAAAGCTCCGAACAACCATAACAATAATAATAATCATAATAATAGTAACAACAATAATGACAGCGACGTGGATGTGGAGTCGCTAACGCCGCCACCGCCACCGCTGAGCATCCTAAGCTGGGGCAACGATGGCTACTATCAGGCGAGTGCCGCCTGGTGGGGTCACATCTGAGTGGGGAAGAGGGGTTAGGATCATGTGGGTTGTGGTTCAATGTGCCATTTCGTTTACTTAATGCAACAGGCTAAGTTCAGTTCAGATCAGAGGCGAGATTGGGAACAACTTTCTTTAAACAAAAACCTTTTATAAGTAAAAAAAATCATTAAGAGCTTTTAAATCGCTCTCAAAATATCTTTTTGTGCCTTTTTAAATCTGATAAAAATGAAATTTAATTTTAAATCCAAAATCAGTTAAAATCAATTGAAGTGCCACACAAAAGTATGCCACAAAATGTTATACCTTATGTTATAAAAAACCCGGAGCACTAAAATATCTCATGGCCTGTCTTTTTGGTGACATTTTCAATAGATTTCCAATTATATTTCTCGATAATTCGCCAATGTTCAGTGCTGAGCTTTAGTCTAACGATTTAGCTAAGCCCCCAAAACGTTGATAAAATTCTTTGTAAAAATGTTCATTTGTCATATATAGAAGTTATAAGTTAAACCGACGCTAAGCTAGGCTAAGAAAAAAAAAAACAGAGAAAACAGAGAGAGAGACACCGAAAATTCCGAATATAGCATACACAACATAAATCGATAAAAAACACTGCCAACCGACTAGAATAACACTTCTTGAAAAAATCAAAAATTAAAAAAAAAGAACGAAAGTATTAGCACAAACTTAACGCCTTACTTATGGACTGTTTAGATGGCCCAAAAGAAATCCACAAGCAACAGAATAATCGTTATTTCGTTTATCTTTCTACTTGTTTTTATACTATTTTTTTTTAATTCAATAAATTAAGGAAAGAACATTTTAAAATATGTGAAGATGATGCACGTTTTTGTATGTATGTATGATGTCTGTGTGTGGTAGGGAGACGATTGTAGTTAAATTAGTTTGTAAATAATATTACGATATGCTTTAGTTACTAGCTGTAAATAGTAATTATTCCTGTCTTTATCTATTTAATATACCATGCTTTTTTTTAAACAACCAATTGAATTTGAATTTATTTTTTGCCAAAGAAGGGAACCGTGGTAAGTCTAAGTTTGCAATTGGATCTATTAATCATTTAATAAATCTACATACTGAATTACATTTTTTTAAATTAATATGCTTGCCAATTTTTGGCATTTCTTTTTGCAGACTCAATCGGCTCAATCGAATCAGCTGTTTATATTGTTGATTCGAAATTTAAAAAAATTATAACAAAGCCAAACTGCATTAACTATAATTTTGAAAAATTTGTGAATTTTGTTTAATGATTTAAAAACTCTATAACAAATAAAATATGCAGAAAATAACAAAAAAGAAGGAGAGGAAAACTAAATAAAATACAAACGCTGGGAAAAAAAAGCATATTCTTTACTCACTTTGTTTTTGGCGAGATCGCCACATCGCCGGGCTAGATACACGCGCGGCGATGATTTGCCGATTTCCCGTTCTCCACCATCTTCCTTATTCTTTTCTGCGCTTCGCTTTTACGGGCAAAGGAAGAATAAGAACAAGAAAGCAACGCGAAAACTGACAAACGGCACTTTTTCGACCGTTTTGCCCGTTTTCCACCTTCTTCCTTACTCTTTTCTTCGCTTCGCTCTAACCGATCGAAGAAAGAAGCCACAAAAGCATTCGGAAACTAACGGGACTCACATCGCTGGCATTTTTTGTTTCACTCGCACTTGCACTCGCACAACAAAAAACAACTAAAAAAAAACTAACGCTACGCAGCCCGGGCGTAGATTTTTCCGGCTTTCATTAAGATTTTCATTGCTCAATACGGGGCAATGTTTTTCCACGTTTTTCCGCACGTTTCCGAGCGTTTCTAGTCCGTTTTCCAACGAGCGCGCGTTTTCCAATTGAAAAATTGCTAAAACCGAAATAAAACCTAACCCAACGCAGTTCGGGCATAGATTTTACCGGCATTCGTCCGTATTTTCAGTTTTCACGTCGCGACAATGTTTTCCCGCACTTTTCCGACCGTTTTTCCGCGTTTAAAGCCCGTTTTCAGAGGAGCACGCGGTTTTCCTGCCGAACAATTTTTTTGCGAAAAAGGAATGAAAGAGGAATTGCGGATGACAATTGGAAGCTGCGAGCGGCGGGAGAGCCGGCACTCTCTCTCTCTCCCAGCTTTTGCTCTCCCTCTCTCCGGAGCCACGATCCACCTTATTTACATTTATAATTTAAGCTCTAATTGAAATTTTTTAATTATTATATTTATATCGTGAAATTTGTTCGCCAAAATTTCAAAGCTGCCACCCTGCCGGCAAAACTGCTTTGTCCAGCCAGAAACTGCTTTGTCAAAAAAGAGAATTCGTAACTAGGTGGCAGCCCCAAAGCTCTCCCAGTGGCCATCGATATTTTCGCCGAACTGAGCAACGGTCACACTCTGGAAATTCCATTGACAAAATTCTGTTAGCCTCTCATTTTAACAGAAAAATCTGTTAACGAGTTAAATTCTGTGATCGAGAGCATTTCTATGTTAACAAACTTACATTTTAAAATTCAGAGTGACCAAGGAACAAAATGTCAAAAAATATCAAATAAAAATATCGCGATTTCGACATTTTGATATAATATCGAACCCTAATTAAAATAAATTCCCCAAAAAAACGCAACGTAATGGACGAGAGTTGGTGGCTAGCCCAGCTCAAGGCGCTGGAATCGAAGGCCCAGCGCCTGGAGACCCTGAACAGCATGTGCACCGCCATCAACAAGTCGGCGCCATCCACACAAATCGCCCGGCGCGTGCTGGCCGCCCCCGAATTGTACGAATGTGCGGAAATCGGCAGCGAAGGAGGAGGATCGGACCCGGCAGCGCCCAAGGATGGTGTGGTCTCTGTGGCACTGGAGATCCTGGAGCGCTGCCTGCACCTAATGGCGCCGGAGACGGGCGACGTGGAGCTGCCACGGCTGCTGAATCGCGGTCTCACCCACACGAATCCGGCCCTGCGCTCGCTGGTGCTGAACCTGCTGCACCGGGAGCTGCTCCGCCAGGTGCACTCGGGTCAGATTCAACAGCTGCCCAACAATGAGCTCCTCTTCCTGGTCCTCGACGAGCTGAAGCAAACGGAGACGGAGGCCAGTGCCGTGGCCATTCAAATCCTCTCGATTGTGCTGGTCCAGCGCCTGAACGATGCCGGTGTCCAGGCCAAGCTGGTGCAGCTGCTGCAGCAAAACGAGATTGTGCGCTGCCGAGCCTACGAACTGGCCGTCAATCTGTCCAAGACCAGTGCCTCCTCGCTGAGCTCCGTTGAGTTCATATTGGACGCGGCTCTCAGTGAGCTGGACAACGACGATGTGCTGCTGCAGGCCAGCGTCATGGAGATCCTGGTGCCGCTGGCCGAACAGAATCATGGCCTCTCGTACATGGAGCGTCGCCGGGTATTCGATGTGATAAGCAATCGAGTGCAGCGACTGGAGGAGAATCCTTTGGACGCCCTGCTGGTGCCGAGCATTATGAAGTTCTTTGGCAAAATTGCTGCCGTGCAGCCGCAAAAGATCATCGTTGGGTATTCCCATATGCTGGTCTGCCTGTTCGAGCAGCTGCAGTCGGAGGATGAGACCATATTGCCCACGGCTCTGGACACGTTGCCCAATTTGGCTGGGACGCCGCAGGGCAAAATGCTGCTGCATCTTAACTTCCAGCCGGCCATGGAGCGAACGCTGATGAAGTATGGAGCGTACACCAAGAAGCTATCGGCGCCGATTAAGGTGAGGCTGCTCAACTCGCTGGATGTGATTTATGCGATGGAAACGACGCCACCCACCAAGGAGATTGAGTAAGGTTTCAGCTATTAATCACCTGGCTTATGGCTTCTTTAACCTTTATTCTCCTCCAGCAATGTCCTCAAGGGCTGGTATGAGTGCTTTGCCGGCGGCTTGCAGACCAATTACATCATGGACTTGATCAATACACCCTTTCCTGACCTCCAGCTGGCCGCCTTGGCCTTGCTTAAGACCCTGTGTCAATACCGCTGGGGTGTGGAGGCTCTCAGGAACACTGGCGGCGCTGTGGAGTTTCTGCTTTCACGCCAAAAGGATCTCCACAAGGATGTCAAGTTCTTGAAGTGGGAAATCCTGGAGTTGCTGTCGGTTAGCCCGGAGTTTACACCCACCGAAACTGTGCGTTTTACGGCCTATGTCAACGAGGGACCATATCATATCCAGGCGGATCTCAATATAGCCACCGAGCCGCAGGGCAGTGCCTAGAGAAGGAGGAGGAGCGGGGAACTTACGGGATGCCAAGCATTCCAAACTAACATCTGAATATGTATTTATAATTTAGAAATTACAATAAAATTTAACTATTAGATCACAAGTCGTCACGCATCTCGCATCTCCTACAGGTAACTCATCTGCCGGTGGGAGAGTCGCTTTCGGCCAGAACCACCGCCCACACCGCCACCCAAGTGTGCCAGACTCACGCTCAGTCCCGACTCGTAGGCAGTCTGCGTCTGGGAGCGGGTCTCGTTGTTCAGCAGCGAGCAGCTGGGCAGCGTGTGGCAGTAGCGACGCAGCTGCTGCTTGAAAGCAGCCGTGGTCAGGGTGTACAGCACGGGATTGAGGGCCGAGTTAACCGGCAGGACGAGGACCGCCAGCCAGGCATACAGATCGGGGGAGATGTCGCAGCCTGCAAAGGGGGAGGATATATTTTAAGTAATCCAGGGGTTTTTTTTTAGTAGTTTATATTATGTATTATTATATTATTATTATTCATATGCCACAACCTTACAAAATAATAGTTTAAAAAGCGCTGACGCAGAAACCGATTAGTTTTTTACTGGAAAAACCATTAAAATTCATAGCTGCCTCTAGAAAATCCAACACAAGTGGAAAAAGCTCGCCGCTCGAGTGATGTAGACTTGGGTGACATTTGTTGTCAGTTCGTGTTAGTTATAGGAGTAGTAGTAGCCTGTCTGCGGTACGTGGAAAGGCGCCTTGGAGCGATGCCGGCCAGGAGCTGCTCATCGAGGACACCTCAAAGTCGCACTAGTCGGACAAAGACCATCCAAAAGTCTGATATGTGCGGCGATCGTAGGAATATAGCCATCCTGCTGTTCCTGTACATCCTTCAGGGCATTCCCATGGGCCATTCCCATGCTCCTCCAGAATCAAGGAGCAGGCAGAGTTCTCCTTCGCCTCCCGATTGTAGTCTCCTTGTCGGAAATCCTGGTTGGTGCCGGTGCAGTACCTTTTCTGGGTGCCTTCATGCTGCTCCTCTCGCTACACGTGGAACCGAATGTTCCACTGTTGACTTTGGTTTTCCTCCAGCTGAACCTCTTGGCCGTCAGCCAGGGCATTACCGTCGATGGTTGGGCCATGCTCAAGCGCTGCAATCTGGGCTATGCCTCCACCAGACTGCTGACTACTTCCTAGTCCTATGAGGTCTTCATTGTTGCCTTTGCAACACCTACTTGCGGGATGTGTCCATGGATGAGGGATTTGTGACACTGCCGCGCTTCCTTTGTTTAGGGGGGCATTACTTTTGTGGTGGCCACCACTCTGGTGGCTGTCTTCAAGAAGGAGAATGACGAGGAAGCCAGGTACACGGAGGTGCATGAGCTGAATATCCATCAGAGCAACGTTTTTTTCTTTGGTGATCAACTATGCCTGCTACCAGGTGTTCCTGTACTCCATGTTTGTGGCCCCCATGGCCTTCTTTCTTGCCAAGATCCCGGACCCAGCGGGGACATGACATGACATTCCTTAATACACTGTGCAACCTAGGTGGGAAATTGGCCTAATACTACTTTTATTATTTTGTTTTTTTTTTTTTTTTATTATTTCATTATTTCATTATTTCATTATTTCATTATTTCATTATTTCATTATTTCATTA
>JAEIII010040614.1:0-28967 GCA_018905755.1 Drosophila ohnishii | reverse complement strand
CTGAAATGTAATATAACATAGAAATCCTTTAATTTGTGTTACTTTATTATTTTATTTTCAATTTCATAGAGATAAAATTAACCAAAACAAATATTAACCCACAAATATTAGCCCTCAGTATTGACCATGAAATTCAATTAGCCACTAATAAGGGTCTCCGTTCTCCACATTAGTGGTCAAGCTGCTGACATCCCAAAAACCTGGAAAATATGTATCTACATATATATTTTCCCTATCCTTGCAGTTCACAAATTTCCAAAACATTTAACGACTTTATTAAGCCCCCATTAATGTCCATGAAATGTGAAAATTGTGAAGGTGCCCGTGCTAGTTGATTGAAGGGGACATGAAAAATATGGGCTCAACCCTTTCCTGTGGGGGGTGGTTATATTATTCACGATATATTCACAATGTAAGAGCACTTTTGAAACGTATTTGGCGCCTGTTGCCAGCGAATGGATGCTATAAATTTAGAACAGCCGGTGACATTTTAAAACGAATTTCAAAGTTTTATTGCACTGAGCGCGACACGAGTGCTCGTGACGTGGGTGGCGTGGCCCATTTAACCCTTAAAATATATATATGTATATGTATTTCCCTGACACATTATTAAAACATAAAGAGCGTCAATAATCATTACAGTTTTGAGCCATTTATTTTTCGGGCCTCCAGTTGCGGCCCCGCCGTCTCGCTTGTCGACATTGTTCGCCGTTGCTGTTTCCAGTTTTCTGTGTTCAGCTCTCTGATTTCTGTTTTTGTCGTCGACACGACAATGTTTGGATGTTTGCCTGTTTGGCTGTTTGAATGCCCAAAATGTTTGCCTGTTTTGAGAGCGCCTTTTTGGGGGGCGTGTTCCGTAGATTTCCCTGGCGCTGGCAGCGGCGGATGGCGGTTGTCTGAACATTTTACACAATGTAGCAGATTGTTTCGCTTCGACATTTCCCCGAAAGCGTGGCAACAACGATTCAAACAATCCTTTACACATCTGCACAAGTGTATGCGTTTAGTATGCTCAGCACTGGGAGAAAAGTGGGTTAATTAAATGGGGGAATTTAATTTAATTTAACTATGGCTCACCTTGCAGAATTTTATTTAGGAGAAATGCTAAACTAAGACTCTTTTTGGAATACTGAAAGACAGGTTTACCTTTTTGGGTTTTCAAAAAGTACCATATTTAAAATGTTTTAATAATTTATAACATTTTTAGGGAATTTTAATTTTGATTTTTTTTACCAGTAAATTGTTACTAATGAGGATGAATTGCTCTTAAGCTTAGCTTAAACTTTCGTCATCTTTTCTATATTAAAATATAATAATAATAATTATTGTAAATTGAATAAATTCTTAAAAATAGCAAAAGCATTTAAAAAAGGTAAGGTTAAAATTCACAACTATAAATTTGGTGACACATTGTAAATTACAAAATCTGTAGTATTTTATAAAATTTATTTAAGAATTTTTTCAAATCATGAATGTTGTATGCTGCAAAAGGAATAAAAAAATATTTTATAAAATATAAAATATGTGTATAAAAAAAATTCTCCTTAAATTCTTGTCATAAAACCCTTTTTTTTTTCTCTCTGTAAAACTATGTGTGCTTCCCGTTTCGTTTCCGAATCAAAGGAGGCAGCATAACTCTGGGGTTAAGAAGCTGCTGCCGCCACCCAAAACAACCTTCATTTTCGTAATCAATGTAGAACAGTGTTAAAACTTTACAATGTGCCGGAGAAAGGGGAATAAAATTGATTGTGACAGCAGCACGTGCTACAAATGGCCGGGACCCAGCATAATCAAAGTAATCATAAGTGCCTTGGCAGTTTCCAGAGAAGCCGGGGTCCTCAGACAAACTTATGCCCAAATATATACACACTTATACTGTACCTACAGTAATGGGGTTTTCGTAGTGAAATCATTCACAACGTGGGCATTATTGATCATCATCCCGTGTAGTTTGGGATTCCGGGCATGTTTCCCCAGCGTTTACCGCACTTTAACACCTAACCTCATCAGGAATTTAATTCTCGGCCCGTAATTCCTGCAGGAAGCAATAATATTACCCCTGCAAGACGTTCATATTTTATTCCACTTGATAGCATTATTATTCGCCCAAAATTGAGGTATTCCGAGGCGGTATATATGTACATATGTACATGCATAAATAAATATGAGATGGGGAGAGACCGAGCACGCAAAAATGCTTGGGAAAAATGTGTTCCGAGAAAATGTACCGGAATTCGGTGTAAAGCAGCAGAAAGAGCCAGAAAGCGCTGGTCAGCAGCTCTCCGGTTACGGCGACATCGGGATCGGGATCGGGATCAGGGCCAGACTGGAAACCAGACACGTCCTAGTCCATCCATCCGCCAGGTAAGCGGCGGCGAGCGGTAACCAGCGACGACAGCGGTGTTGACATTACGCTATCAATTTTGACTGCTCAGCGAAAACCCTGGCCACATGTTATTTATTCTTTTTTTTTTCAGTCCCCCCTTTTATTTTTTTCGGACAGGTTGTGATTTGTGTTTCTTTTGCCGTTCAAAGTATTTTTTTTAACCATGCTAAGGGTGTTTTTTATACATTTGTTTTTTTTATAAATCTTAACACGTTGTAGAAGGTGGTGAACTTGCAATAGGAGATTTGGCCAAGGTGGTAATTTTAAGGGTTATATAAAAGCAGAAAAGTTGTAGTAGATATTAAATTGAATTTAAAATAAGTTAACAAATAATTTAAATATTTTAATAGACCCCATAAGTGCATATTTAAGTATCTAATTTATATTTGAAATATTTTCCACCCACCACATCATGTTTTGGCTAATCTCTGCCACTGTTTGCTCATAAAAAAAACAAATAAATTTTTGCTAACCAAAATCATTTGAATTAAATAGAAACATTTTTCTTTATTAAAAAACCAAACCAAAGATTTTCGAAACAAGATAGAAACCCAAAGGCCGGTATATTTATTTCTTTTTTCTGCTCGCAGTCGCAACAAGACTTAACAAGCCATTCTGTCAGATGCTCATATTTATACCAATTCATTTAGGAGAACCCGTTTATAATTTAAAACAATGGAATTT
The DNA here is from genome assembly GCA_018905755.1 of Drosophila ohnishii. NCBI lineage: Eukaryota > Metazoa > Arthropoda > Insecta > Diptera > Drosophilidae > Drosophila > Drosophila ohnishii. The sequence goes on along the minus strand of JAEIII010040614.1, from coordinate 25,897 downwards.
ATATACATTTGTACAAGTTGTACTTTGGTGGAAGACAATAAATATTCTCATACGTTCGACTTTGGATGTTTCTACTCGTGTTTTATGGTGTATTTTTTTTTCTGCGGCGACTCGGGACATCGTTATTATGAGTATGAGTATGAGTTTGGGTTTGAGTTTGAGTCTGAGTTTGAGTAGAGGAAGGAGAAGGAGGAGGCTTAAGAGGACCGAGCCGAACGAAGACAACATAAATTAATAAATCTTAAGTGAATGGGAACAGTATGGGGAAATGTGGAGCGCGGCCGAACAGAAATTACTCCCGGACAGGTAGGTAGTGATGGGCCATCGGCGGACGACTGCGATGTTTGGACAGGACGCGGTAATCTAGTTCTTTGACAAGGGACATGGGCACTGGGCCCAGATCGATCTGGTGGACAATGATGTGGATGTGGCTGTCTCTCGGATGCCTTTCGCCAAGGATTCCACGCTCGAAAGCGATCAATTAGTGCGCCTGACTTGACATCATTTCAAATGTAAAGCACGTACCGCCTGTGTGTTCTCCGACAGGAGACGTTCATATTTCTGGGACTCTCCTTCCTCGTCTCCGATTCTCCGATTCCGAATCTGAAATATCGAATATGAATTCATCATAATTCGCGATCGTAAAAACAACTGGTTTTTGCTGGCGATCAACATTTTTGGCCTTCATAAATATAAAGTCATCAAACATATGACAGTTTTATGTTCATTTCGTTGCGGTAAATGTTTTGGCGACAAAAGACATGATTCTGAAATTATTAATGGTTAAGTTACGTACGAGCTGGACCGAAAAACGGAACCCTCCGAAGGCCGATTAACGAGATATTTATAAGTCCGGGGGGCTGCTGCAGCACACTGTGCACAATAATAATTAAAAAGCTTGAGTTTCATGGCAATTGAGATGCTGATGCTATTCCGGCACCGAACTGAACTCAACTGATGGGCGGATTGAGTTACAAAATATTTGATTATCTCTTTTGTGGCATCGTTTGGGGCTGCAATAGCAGCAAGAGCAACAGCAGCAGCAGCAGTTCTTGTATAAACATTTTAATTATACGACTAATTTATGTGGAATAAATTAGTGGTCTGCTCTGTTCACAACTCCAGTGCCAGCTCCATCTCCGAGCTCCAAGATCCAACTGTGTGTGCCCCGACACAGGTCTTTAGCAGAGGGACGCTCTTTAGGTCTCCGCTTTTTCGGCCGAGTCATCTAATGGGCGCCCTCGTGTTCCAGTGCGCTCAATAATTTTCCCCAATTCCAGCTGTCAGTCGAGGTGTCAAATCGCAGCTACTCATGCTGTGCGCTGTGCTCGCAGACTCGCTGCTCGCTCGTCTTCCCGCCCCTCGGGTAATTTAAATTAAGCATCTGACGCACACCTCTACGGTACCAGGGATCCCTCGGATCCCTCGAATCCCTGGGATCCCCTCCCTTCGCGATCCGACAACGACAATGCGATGATATGGGTATGCATCCACTTAGCGCGGCCAGAGGAGGATGCCTTCTGTGATACTGATTAAGATCATCCACATCAACAGAACCATCGTGTTCATGTGGCGCGATCACGCTGACAACAGCTCAAATCCCAATTCTTCCAAGTACCAATCCGCATCCCAATCCCCACGAGCAACTTGTAGCCGCATGTACCACTTATTGGAGCGTAAAACAATTTGCTATCCCAACTATCGCGTCGAGAAAGACGAGAGTGTTTTTCTGAACATGGCCTAATCAAACCACAAAAGGTGGCTTTCAATTAACTTGATGCGAACAGGGGAATCCAGCCAGCTTTTTTGGGTACATTTTGGTTTACATTTGAGATTATTTTAACATTAAGAAAAGAGAAAGAGACTACCCTGTGTAATTACATATATTACCTTTTATAAAATTTATCTAATATTTGATTGTCTGAAAAGAGACGTTGGAGATACTAGTAGAGTATAATAAAATTTGTTACTTATTAACCTTTCAGTTTTCTTTACATATATTTTAAATTTATAATTAAATAGTTAGAATATTATTTTACAAAATGTACCTATATTTTTCTATCTATCTATCTAAATGATTTTGAAAATACCAGCTTGCCATTGTTTTTTCTTCATATTTTCATAATATAATTATTTAAAATTCACCTCCTTAAATTATAACCTCTTTATTAAGCAACAAATTACACAAATCCACAAACCAAAAATGAAAACATTTCATGACTGCCAATGGGACGTCAACACTTTGGATTCAAATTTAATTGGAATGATTCGATTTTGATGGTGGTGCTCCGATAATTTACAACTTTTCAATTTGAACACTCTCGGCTCTCGGTACTCTGCACTCGGAGCATTATACACAACAATGATTGGTTGCCGCTTAATTTCTCGCATTCGCCGGAGGAGCTGCAGCTCCGGGCACCGGAGACAAGCTGACGCAATCACGACATGCAATAAGGAACATCCGAATTGTGGTATCTGCGACAGGGATCTCAGCTTTTGCCATTGAAATGTGGCAGTCGTTGAATGAACCTGGAACTGGGCTCGGACTGGACTTGGGCTGGGACTCCTTGCTAGCCCCCCAACCTGAGGCACTCCACCCACATGCGAGTAAACAAGAGCTCATGTTGTTCAGACGATCAGGCGATCGAGTCTACTTGGCCTCCCCCTCCCGAGTTGGTCGGTGAATCCCAGTTACACCTATCCCGTGGAGGCGGTACTATGGAACATTTTGTCCAAGTTCTTGGGAAATGTAGCAGGGGACACTCGGAGAAAATATAGTTGTTAAGAATTTATTAAGAAATATATATATATTTTATTAATTTTCTAAGTCAAGCATGTTTACAGAAAATAACTAAACCAAGATTTTTTGCATTAAATTTGTCCTTAAGTGCATTACTTCTATTTTAATTATTTAATATATCAATGTTAGCTAAGAAATATAGAAAAAAGTATAGTTAAAAGTAACCCCTTTTTGTTCATATTATTTTGATTTTCATATTTTTCGGTCTCTTCATATTTTGCAGCCCCCATCCAAGTGATTTTCCATACTCATACTCGTGTATTAGTGCTCTGAGCATGCCGGCATATCCTCTAGATACACATGCGTGAATGTATCTGAGGTAAACAAGAGCAGAGCTTGCATATGTCAGGAAACGCTTTGATCTCTTAATTTTCTGCAAAAATACAGTTAAAATCAAAGGGAGGCCGCTGCTCAAGTGCTGGGCTGTGGCCACGTGTCACAATATTTGTGACAGCATTAACGAAATAATTGTTGAAAGAGTGCATTATAATTAACATGCCGCAAAAGGTGACAAACTCGGTACGGTTTCCCCCATGTAATACAAATACGATTTCCTGATAAAACTACTTTGTAGTTATCCGCTTGCCGAGGAGATAAATCATCTCAGCACCTCGGCTACTAATTGTTTTTCCTGACCTAAAATTAGTTATTCCTTCGTTTGGCTTGGCTAATTTATTTATCACTCTTTTCTGGAGAGACACGGGAACCAAAGTGCGGCAAGCCAAGGCCAGTCTTCTTATACCATTTGATGGAGATGTTTGGCAAATTTAATTCCAAAAAACAATGAACTGTCTCTGGCTGAGGGACCGGGACATGTTTTTGAGTCGCAGTCGCAGTCGCAGTTCCACATGGTTAAATGCGGAAATGTGGGTTTTACTTCTTCTCCGCGAAAGCTGCACATCACCTATCGACTGGAAATGGCCCGAACAGCCGTCTGCTGCACTCTGTTTTAGTCCCATCATTGTTTTAGGTTCCAGTGTGATCGTTGTCTGCATAATAACATGTTATTATCATTTTATTTGTTTGCCAGCTCAGGCCACTCCATTCTCGGATCAGGCGGAGACTCGGATATCCAGATACGAGGAGCAGTATCTGCAGCAAGGTAAAGGCAGAGGTAGAGAGGCAATGTGCTAAATGCTCGAAACACATGTTCTTGTGTTTTTAAGTGTGTCTGCCGGCATTAGCATAATTGTGGATTTCACTTGGAAAATATCAGGGTTTCATCGGATGCTTCAGAGGGTGTTCGGTCACTCAACATAAATTATTTTTGAAGTCGGTAAATAATAATATTTATGATGATATCAAGGTGAGACGGAGTCCTGACTGTAAAGGTTCTTATTAATTTCTTTTCAACTTAAAAATCATCATTGAAATATTCCCCAACATTCCCCAACAACCTGATAATACTTAATTCCTGTGACCAGTGTAAGTTTAAACAATTTTGGGTTAACAATAGAAAACACGCTTAAGCTGGCCAAGCATAAAAGCCATGACTTTTCGAATGTCGACAGTTTCTCAATAAAGAAACGTGGGTCCGCCTATTGATCGGGGGCTTTGAGAATGCTGTAAACCGATTAGGGATCCGTGGCTCGAATGGAGCCATAATATTGGAATTTCCCTAAGTCGGGCTCAGAGAATAAACAATTTGTTGGACAGAAGAAAGTTGTGTGTGTTTTGTGATGGAAATTACGCTTGCCGCTCTACAATAATTAAATCATTCCGCCTCTGAAAACTATAAGAAGATACACGATTGATTTAAGCTGACAACCAAAATCCGTTCCAATTTCCAATGGCGATTGAGTCTTAACGGCGCTGACAATATGGATTTGATGCTTTTCGATCGCGATCGAGATGGAGATGAGGATGGAGGCCTTTGTGCGATGCGACAATGCAGCAACAAAGCGCTGGGCGCGTGAATTAATAATCTCTGGTCCATAAAAACAGATGTCAGCTTAAAATTCGGGCTCCGCCTTTGTGTGCTACTGTTTTTTTCCTATTCAATACCCCGGATTACGCTACTTGTATTGAGTTAGATCTGTAAAAACGGCCTTCACGGGAGCCAAAAGTCAGTCGATTCGACTGCAGGCCAAAGCCAGGAATGTAGTTTTCGGAATTGGTTTGGGTTTTTGTTTGTTTGAGAAAAATACAAAATAAAGTGATCTTGCCTGAGCGCTTTCGGAAGAGGTAATTTATTTTATGGCTTTATGAGGCAGGTTTTTAGTTATTTACTCTCGACTTTAAAAAGTGAAAAGTAAATAATTTCATCGATTTCTCGCAGTTCTATGATGTGTTTTGACTTTTCCCTCAACTGGTCGCACATATTTTCAGGCTAGACTTTGTGCTAAATTATATTTCAATCAAAATGAATCCGGAAAAGTTAAAGAAGTTGGAGGAGCAGGTGCGCATCGGCGGCAAGGGCACTCCCCGTCGCAAAAAGAAGATCGTCCATTCCACGACCGCCACCGACGACAAGAAGTTGCAGTTGTCGCTGAAGAAGCTTTCGGTAAAGCCAATCGCCGGCATCGAGGAGGTGAACATCTTTAACAACGATGGCACCGTCATCCACTTCAACAACCCGAATCTACAGGCCTCTTTGCCGTCGAACACGTTCGCCATCACGGGCCACGGTGATCGCAAGTCGATCGCGGAGCTAATGCCCAGCATCCTGACGCAACTGGGATCCCAGGACATCAACCAGCTTAAGCAGCTGGCCACGGATATCGTCAATAAGAGCTCGGCAGGCGGCGCTGCTTGTTGCACTACTGCCGATGCCGGGGACGATTATGTGCCCGATTTGGTGGAGAATTTCGAGGAGGTTGCCATTGCTGCTGCCTCTGCTGACGGCGGGAAGGAGACTTCCGATTAAGAGGAATTCATCATAGGGAACACAAACAAAGACGCAAGGCGGAGAAGCGAAGGGGTTGGCAGGACACTACAAGACACGCTGTTCACACGGGATAAAGTCTCCCGATTTATAAGCCTTTCCTTCGCCGTCCTTCGCCTTTTGGGAGAGGCCATGCTTTACACTATTAAACTATTCAATTAAATATTTTACGAGAAATTAACTGTTAATTATTAAATGAATATCCAAGTATTTCAAAAAAAATATATATCTTAGAATATTGCCTTCTTAAGCCATATAAAACATATTTAATCTTGATTGTAATTCCCCTTGACCATATCAAAAGGATACCAGCACAGCTCCTTGAGCGAAATCGCACTTAGCCATGGATGAGCCACAGCAAATCGACCGGCGATAGTCGATAATGGAAGACCATAAATAACTTGTGGGGTTTATTAACCCCTGGCTCCCTCCAGTCCACTCCCTCGATTCCCCCCCCTCCATGCCACTCCCCTCCACTCTCTCTTGGCCATATATACCGCCTTTTGTTACCTCCATTCATAAGTTTTCTGCTCACTTTGCTCTTGTTCTGTTTATGTCGGCGAATGCGTTTCCGGTCAGCGACACAGGAAAACACGTTTATAGCAAAATATTGTTTTTGTTTCTTCTGTCGTTTCGTACACCACCGCCACAAGCCCTTAAATCACCGCATGGGGGGGACTGTCTATGATTAACCAATAAAAATAAATAAATACTGGCATTATACTTACGGGAAAGGAAATGAGACGGACGGAGAGTTTCGCGACGGTTTTTCATATGTGTTCCAATTTATTAACACCTTTTTGTTTTTGTCTTTGCTTAATTCTTTATAGCTGTTGTTAGCGGTTTTTAATTTTCTTCTTTTTTTGTGTGTGTTTTTGGGATATTTTCATACACCTTTGGACATTGGTGGCGGCAGCAAACATACGAAGCTCATCAAAAGTATTTTATTTTTTGGTTAATTTTAATTCATATTTCTGTTTAGGTTTGTTTATTTTCATTGTGGATTTATGATAAAAAAATTAAACCCAAAAAGAAACTGGTAAGTTGGTAAGCTGTTCCATTAAACTTGGTCTAGACGACAGGGGAAAAAAGGTACCATAAACTTTGGCCAGGAAAAAATTCCCACTATTTCAAATAATTAAACACTCTTCTGTTTTATTTATACCAATAATTGTGGCTTTTGTTTAATGTGTCTCATTATCGTTCTTTTTATTATAAGTATATACAGTTTTACTAATTTACACTACGCTTAGGGCGCTACAGTTACGCGAGCTTACACATACTTACAACTTGTGCATAAAGTACAGCGAATACACGGATCTCTAGTTTAGGAAATAATTACACGCACATCGAGGGAAGTTATGGTACATACGAAGTAAAATAAATTAAATTTATAAACGACAGGAACAAATTGGTAACTTAAGACGATAAAAACAATAACAGCTAAATCAATGATTGCTCGTGTACATTTGGCTTGGGTTCGGGCTTGGGGTTAAGGGGTTTGTTTTTCAGCAGACTTCGGGGTTGATATGTTTCTCGGGTAAAGTTCCGCCTGGCTGTGAACTCAAACTTGAAGAAAACCATACAGGATCCCTGAGGATCTACACAGGTGAGTGGGAGATACAGGAAGGGAGAGAGACGAGAAGACCTGGCCGCCAAGGAAGTGTGCTCTACAATTTAGTGGGTTTCTCTCTCGGATCTGCCGCCTTATATCGGCTATATACGTGTTAGTGGTCGGGTATATGCATTGTATTGTATTCATTGATGTCGCCCCTGCTCTATATATCTTCCAATTTACATCCTATAAGCTCTGATTGCATAAGTTGTATGTAATTAAATTAACGTACATATCTTCAAATGGTTTTTGGATTATCTTCTTCTCCACAAAATTGCACAACGTCTCTGGGGCAGCAGCGGTTGTTGTTGGGTGTTCCAATCTTTACGTTTTCTATTTTCATTATTTCAATTCTTATATTTTCTCTCAGTGTTTTTCGTATATATGTTATTTCTTTCTGGGGGCCCATGCCAAGGGAACCGCTGCGTTTCAGCTGGTTTTGCTTGCTATTTGGTATAAGCGGCGTTAATCAAAATACCGAATAATCACATTGTAAATTATTGTCCGAAAGTGTAATTATACCTTTCAAGCCCGGGCATCGAAGTCGGATTGGGAATCGGAATCGAAACTGGATCTGGAATCGGATTACGGCCGCAGGAGCGTCAGCTTCTGCTGCTCCCGGAAGGCGATCAGCGAGCGGAAGGCGGAGATGGGCGAGGCAACCGATGGCGCCGTCGTCTCTGGATCCGGAGATGCCGATGGATGTCATGGCTTTGCACTCAGCGAGGTCACATTGACGCCGGGCGATATCTTCCCGGAGTGCGAGGATGAGGACGAGGCGGTGGAGTTGCTGGATATTGGTCCCATCATGTGCTGCGCCGCCGACTGGCCGCTGCTCGTCGGTATGTGCACCACGTCGCAGCCCATGGACGAGGACGAACTGGAGGCGGAGGGTGAGGCCACTGGCGGTGGTGCCACCTGATGCTGGGCCCCACTTGCCCCACCCCCACCCGAGGTGGTCAGGCTGAGCGGTGCAAAGTGCGGTCCATTGGCGGCTCCCGAAACCGCCGCCTTCCACAGCAGCGGATTCATGCCCAACGGTCCGTTGTGCGCCGCCAGACTGGCCCCGAAGCTGCGCTGATGCTCCAGGAACTCCTGCGTCGGAGCGCTCAGGTGCGCGGCCGCCGGTCCATAGAATCCCCGATACAGATCCGGGCGGACATAGGGCGAGTAGTTGGGTATCCTTGCCGCCAGCGGCGACAGAATCTTGCCCGGCGACGGCTGCTGGCCGGGATGTCCATAGAAGCCGGGATGCGTGGGCGGCAGTTCCGCCGCGAGGTTGTCCTTGGTCCCCGAGCTCGATTCCTTGCTGTCCTTGGAGGCCATGTCTGCGAGTGACCAGATCCTGGGCTTGGCCGTTCCGCCCACCGCCGTCTGCAGGGAATTCTGCTGCGCCTGCTGGTGCTGCTGCAGCAGCTGCTGCTGGTGGTGATGGTAGGCGGCAATGTCGGGGGGCGAGCCCGCCGGTGGCCGGAAGTGATGGTGCAGGGCGGCGGGATGGAAGAGCGGATGGGCGCCGGGTGGCATGCTACCAGGTCGGTCGTACAGATCTGGGGAGCCGTTGGGTGAACCCGGGCGGGACTCGGACCATTCGCTGTTGTTGCTCTCGCCGGGTCGGTCGGCCAGCATGTCGCCCAGGCGACCGCTGCGGTCCTTGTCGTCCGTGGAGCCCACACCAGAGTCCTTGGCATCTGTAAAAGGATCAGAAAAATAACGGGATGAAGTTAGTATAAAATTAGGAAGAGTTTCCATCTAAGCTTAATAGTATCAACATTTAATCGATTTTTGTTGAAAAATATATTTAGAAGTATTTGAATTTAGTTTCTTTCTTTGATCTTTTCTTAAGATTAATATAGGAATTATACTTTTAAGAAATATATTTAAAATACAATTCTAGTTAAACTAAGCTTTCTACTAAAAATAGCGTTATCCCCTTACCTAACAGATCATTATCCTCCGTGTTCTTGTCATCATCGTCGTCGATATTGGCATCATCGTCATCGACACGGTTCCTGGGCTCCCAGGTCATTTTGTTCTCCTTTTTCAGTCTTCTTCTCGCGTTGGCGAACCACGTGGACACCTGCGTCAGCGTCATCTTGGTGATAATGGCCAGCATTATCTTCTCGCCCTTGGTCGGATACGGGTTCTTCTTGTGCTCATTCAGCCAGGCCTTCAGCGTGGATGTGGTCTCGCGGGTGGCGTTCTTCCGCCGGGCTCCGTTCAAATCCATGCCGTAGCTGCAAAAAACAAGAAATGGAATTCTCAGTTAGACGGGGTTAAAGTCAGAGTTTGCGATAAGGACGACCGTCGGACCGACCAACGACCGACCATTCCTCGAATTGCCAGCAGGTGATTAAGGCCCGAGTGGAATGCAGGCCCAGCTGTTGCCAGGTCGTTTGGAGTTCCTGCTTAAATATGCGCCAGGCCGGGGCCCAAACAATTGTTGCAATTTGTTAAACTGCTGGCCAAAAGGGACGCTGGGCGGGCTGGGCTTTGTTTGTGCGTTAAATTTGTTCATCATAAACGCATTTGCATGGGCCCCGATGAACATTTATGCCCGTGCAGTTTGCGGTCTGACACATTGCTACCCATCCCACTGTCCCCGGTCGACTCCATCCACAATGGGAATCGATGGTCGATGGTCGAATGTTGCCGCATGCCGCCGTGGACAACAACTGTCCTTTATCGCTTTTTGTGGGCAGTTAACATGAACATTTTTAGTATATTGAGTGTATATACATCGCGGCGAGCGCATATATGTCCGGGAATACTTAAATACACTGGGGATAATTGCTAGTACAAGAATTCTTTTCGATTTAAGAAAGCATAAATATCCAAGTAGAACTAGGAAATTCGGAGAAAACCCAGATAAAATATAAAGACAGATTAAAATAAAGATATTTTTAATAAATACAAAAGCATCAATTTTAGCCCTTATATTCAAGGATCCGTATAATTCTCAAGTGATTTTTTGTGTTTTTCAAATACAGAACTTTATTAGTCTTTTAAAATATCTGGTAATTTTGAGGAAGCCTATTCATTTATGATTAAGTATTCGAATTAATTTACATTCAGTCTTTAAACATTAAAATTATTCTATATAGCCAATTAAGCTATTTACTGATGTCCTTTAGCCTTTATAATTCTCAAGTTATACTTATGGCTTTTCGTTTTAAAATGTTTTTCTATATGAAATATATTCCTTAAAATTTCATTGAATAATTGACTTGATTTGCCTAGAAACGGGGTCTTTCTCTCTCAATTCAATTGATAAAGAAATGTGCAGAACCTCCTCCTTATTTCCCCCAGTGTACAAAATGCAAAACAGCAACACGGGGGAGCAAGAGAAACAGAAACAGATACAGTGCCATCGCATACATGTGTAGCTGTCTCATTTGTAGTTCTCAGACAGCTGCCCGATCCGAACAGAGAGGATGACAACGATGTCAACTGGATGCTAAAGCAGCTATAGCTATAGCCACAGCAAATATATATACACACATATATAAAGCGATATACAGAGGGATTGCTGCTGCTGCTGCTGCTGCTCTCCTCTGTGCGATGCATTAATTAATTTAAGTTTGAATGCAAAGTGTCGCCGAGTGCGAAACACCTGCGCAGACAGGCACTCTGCCTTTGATCACCTGACAGCTGAATACATTTTTTTAATTTTCCTATCAGCGCTGTAAATGATTGGTGACGACAACAACGCCCCCAAGTGCTCAGGTCCCAGGCTTCCTCCAAGTTAAAGGTGGGGTTCTCGCGCGCGTATTCCCGCTGAATTTTGAATTTCGAATTCGAATTCGCCAAACCGCCAGCACGTCACGGCGAAATAACTCAAAATTGATTTATGGCGAATATGGTATGGCCAAGATAGACAACAACTGCGATATATCATCGACATCGACTCCAACAGTAGCTGCATGAGTCAACTATCAAATTTTGTTATGAGTGTCAATTACAGGGGAAACAATGGGCCCGCCGATGTACCTGTCCGAACGTGAGGAGAGGTGAAAATGACGTGACGGGATGTTGTCGATTGTCGATTGTTTAACTGGCAATTGTGTTTGGAAATTTATGTCACTTCAATGCAGCATGTTTGTGGTTTTTTAGGTTTCGGAGGTGCGTTGCTTGCCTTGCCCTGCCTTGCGTTGCGTTGCGTTTCATTTCGTTTCGATCGGCGGAAGCAACCCACCCGCCGACGTGCAAACGATCAATTACAAGCGAATAAATGGGGAAACTCGACAAAGTGAGTATCGAGTGCCGAGTGCCGAATGCCGCTGCGCCTGCGTGCCAATATGCGCCGGACTTTTACTATTCGAACGCACTTTTCCGCGCCGGCATTTAAAATGCACCTGCACGCACCTGCAGCACCTCAATCCGAGTCCCAATCCCAATCCCACTCACGTTCCGACCGACGCCTTTCGACGCGGACCACCATCCGAGTTTATGGAGTTTATATAGCGCTATGTGGGGAAGTATCCATCAGATACTATTGTGACTAATCCTCACCTGTTGAACGGATAGCCGGCAAAGGCCGCATCGTAGGGATGATACATCGAGGGATATGGCCAGGGGGAGGCTCCGGCCACCAGGTTCTCCTTCAGATCGATTCCAGCCTGGAAAATACAGAAAGAGAGAGACACAGCATAAATATTTTTGTAAAAAAAATATAATTTTAGACTAATTTCTAGACGAATTTTGAGATTCCCGCAGCTTGAACCCGCGGGACCTTGAACCAAAATTATTAAAAATCATGTTAAACAAATTCATTAAGACATATTTGTGTTTATTTTTGGATGGATGGCTTGAGATGGGGCAAGTGCTATCAGGAAAAAACAAAGCACAGTGGAATTGTAATTTTTCGACTATATAAAAAAATGTTCCAAAAATATAAAAGATTTTTTTTGGATTTATAAATTTACGAGAACCAGAAACTATTTCCCATTAAACTTTTAAATATGGTACCCATTAGATACTAAAAAATTCCTAGTATTACAACTAAATTAAATTATATTTTTGTGTCAATGTACAAGTGATAAGCCCGGCAACAATCTGACCAGCATCAGTGGAACATGTGGACAAGTCGTGACGCCTGGCAGTGACTTTAAGAGCTGCTAGATCTACTCTCCGCTCGCATTCAGTCTCCCAGATTGTCTCCTTAATCGCCACGCTGGAACAAGCACATATAGTGTCATTAGGCCCAGCGATTGGAATCACAGAAAACATTTAGGAACACAGACTTTGGCACTGATAGGCGTGGGACAACAGGCGTGTAATATAGAACGCCGATTAAGTTTAACACGACAATTATCTCCGCGTCTTGTCTCGATTCGCTGCGACATTTGCCAGCTGTTCGGGGGCTCCGATAATGGCGGAGCGACAGAGGCAGCTGCCTCTAGTATATATTCTATATAATATAATCGCACTGAATAGTCGAAGTCGGACGCATATTCGTCACCTGAGGCACGACCCGCCTCCGCAGTTATGACACAAACATATTGTCCAGTCAGAAACAGCGGGGGTACGAAAACAAGATGCGGAATCAATGAGAACGAGCCCGATACGGATCTACATGGCACCGCAGGACGAGTGCAAGAGTGCAGGAGTGCAGGAGTGCTGCAGCAGGATGCTCGCTCTCGGATGCAGGTCCCGAAATCCAGTCGAAATCTATTGTCTCGCTGTCGCGACGAGCGTCTGGACAGAAATTGCTGTGGATTGCGGCAAAGCGGAAATATTTTTATGTCGCCAACACGAAAATGTTGCCGTTGATGTTGCAACATCGCTATCGCCGGCCATCGATGCGGAGTAGGAGTGAGTCTGGCATCGGTATTGGGACTGGGTTCGGGTTCGGGTCTGGGTCTGGGTCTGGCCAAGAGGTCTCCTCTCCTGCCACTCGTTGGCGCAGCATGTGGTGTGTGCGAGTACAGCGGCGATAGACTGATAAACAGCAAAGGCAACAGCCACAGATCTTTCGGGGCCAGGTTAACTCCAGGGCCAAGGCCCTTTGACAGGTTTGGCACTTGAAAAAAAATATATAACTTAAACTAGTGAAGAAAATACCTTAAAAAGGCTTAGATAAAAATAACTCCAATCTACTGGTTCCATTAAAATCGAACTGAATATGTTAGAAATAATTTCGCAGTCACTAAATAAGAACAGATTACAAAGTATATATTTAAATTCCAAGAAATATTAAAATATTAAAAAAAATTAAATGAGATCATGCTGTTATCTTTCCCAGAAATGATTAAGGTCCATAAAAATATATTAATTTAGATTTTTAATCTTATTTAAATATAAAACTAAGTTAAATTTAGATCATAAAATCAACTTTGCTATTTAAGTAATATTTTTAAAATGAAATTCACTTTTACAATTTTACATTTATTTGATATTCTGACAAAGTTTCTCATCTTAAATTAAAGTATTTTGCTACTTTTTCTTTTAGTTATTCTTCATGCTAGCAATACTATAGTATTTTTCCAAGTGCATCGTACAGACTGCGTCTCCGAGCGATTGCAGAAGTCAGTTAGCCGAACATGGACAGCGTTTTGGGACAGACTATATTAAATTACACGGGCTGCTCCTATTTCTCAATGGAAGCTCGAACCGAACCTTGCTGAACTGAACCGAGACCGAAACCAGTTTACGTTTTACAACCTTTACAATAATCACGGCCGGCTATCACGGGAATTGGCCAAAAGTCGAGGATGGCAGTGGGAATGGGAATGGGAATGGGGGATCCTCACATCCCATCCCATCCCGTACACCGAATCTGTGTCGTGCGTGTTTGGCAGCGAATGCGTGTAGGCCATGTCGATGCGGGTAAAGCGCATATAATAAATTGTAGCCGGCTACCAAGCCGAGTAGTATCTACTATATATCCACTGAGCAACAGTAGCTGGTTGCTATTGCCTCTGGAGTCGGGAGTCTGCCTTCTGGACGCAAAAACGCACCCGTGCCGGCCGGGATTTGCGCTGGCGGTGGTTAATATTAACAACATTCGACATGTTTGCGTCTGCGTTTATTATTACCAATACTGCGATGCGGCAGCAACAGCAACAGCAACAGCAACAGCAGCAGCAGCAACTGTTGATGTTGCAGCAGCAACTGCAACTCGTTTTTTTTTCGAGTTAAATATTGCATTACCACTGGCGACGACAACTGCAATTGTAAAAAGCGCTGTAGCGCAGATCGCATATTGCCGATAGCTTGTTCTTCCGCAACAATGTTTATGCATTTGCAAAATGTTTGTAGTTTCGGCTTGTACCAGGTGTGTTTGTGCCTTAAATGCCCAAATCTGACCACCATCAGTGCACGAAAGAGGGAGATTTTAAGCTTGGCATATTGATGATGGAAAATATTAAGGCGTTAAAAATAAATTTAACAAAATTAAATCATTTTAAGGTGCTGATGAATTTGTAAAGTCATTTTTTAAAGTCTGAAAATGTCTCTCTTACTAAGCAAAAAAATTAAACCTTGAAAGCCAAGCAGTAGCTTAGTTATAGTTTAACGAAAAACTCATTTTCTCTTAAAATATTACAAGGTGACTCATCGCAGTTCATCATCTGTTTGTTTAAAGATGAATCATTGCAGTTAAAAATTATTTTAAATATTTTAAAGAACCGTGAAATGGTTCAAAAATTAAATCATAATAAATAATACATATTAAATGTTTTAATAAATAAAGAGCTCACAATATATTCAAAACGGTAGAAGATAAACTAGTTACCATTTTTTCCAAATAAAATAAATACTAATAATCAAGAAGAAACAACAGATCTCGAATAATAATGGAATTATAAGGAACGCTGGATATACTCCCCATTCCTTCGACTGGTCTTCCATTTCCCATTAATCTTTTTCCCTCACAAAACTAATATTTGGCCAGGCAACTTGTGTTTATAATAAAGCCCGAGAAACTTGCCCCCCTCCAACATGAATGACTGACCACTGGCTGGCCACAAGAACACTCCAAGTGGTTGTTGGGATGATGTCTGATCCGTTGGATCCCAACCATGCCCGACAACCGGAGTGCGTCGTTTCACGCATCGGGAAGTGCGGTTTGCCCGGGCTACCCTCTCCTCCGTCTGCGGGCAAATTAAATAATTCAAATTAAAATGGGTCTTTGTCTTCATTACCAAGGAAATTCTGCGACTGTGTTCCCTTCACGCCAAACGTCAATGCCTTGGGATTACGACTATATCGAGGAGGAGGAGGAGCTGGAGGAGACGGAGGTGCATGGAGTAGTCCGACTCCGATTCCGGCTCCTGTGGTCTGTCGCCCTGATGCGCCACGATTTGAGCGATGCGCGTAATGACGGGTCGAGTTAATTAATTGCTGCTTCGATTTAAAAATAAACGCACGTTTGCCCGCCGCATTCCCGCCTGTGCAGCCAAGAATGAATGGAATCGGAATCGAAATCGGATGCGTCTTCGTATTCGTATTTGGAATTGGAGTTGAGAGCCGGGAGTCTCGGTAGTTGGGAATCGGAATCGTAATCGAAATTGAAATTGAAATTGACGACAGCGCGGAGTTTGAGTTGCGCCAAAGAATGCGTTCTGTCCTAGCTCCACTAATCTACACTGTTCGAAATTGGTGATTCGTCGAATAAAGTACTTGAACTATTTTTTAATAGTAGGAGATGTAATCAATTCAATTTCGCAAAATAATCTATTTTAATCTATTAAAAATCCATGTTAATGGATAAACTTTGAGCTCTTATTATTCTTTCGCAAATATTTCTTCTTTAAATTTACAAATATCAATCATGAAGTTTAAACTAACTATATTTAAAAAATTTAAAATATTTTAAAATTTTGCTAATTAGCTCATATTCATTTTATTTCTTTATATTTAATGTTAATTTAGTTGGAAATAAGTATTGCATTTAAGACTTTTTCTTTACAACAAATTAAATATTCTCTTAAAATTAAAATAATCTTCATTTTCCCCTGTGTATCCTTGTAATTCTTCCCCCTTTTGCAAACTGGAGCTCCCAGCTGCCTTTCGATGACACTTTTTTTCACAACTCCGCTTATAAAGTTGTACAACTCTGAGGTTGATGTGGATGGTGTTGCTGGTCGGTCGGTCGTGTTCCCTGTTTGTTTGTACGTTGTTCGTATGCGTTGCCATGACTGCTAATTTGTTTGTTGTAGGCAGGACGGCCATTCACAAATACTCTCGTGCCAAGGCAGCCACTTCCTTTTCCTCCCGTCCATACACACAAACACACTCTCCCATATATAAAAGTGCAAAATTTACTGTTAACGAACATTCTCAACTTTGCCAAAAAGCCAAACAACAACGGCAGCAACACAGAAACTTTCCACAACACTTACGGCAACAACAATGAGATTGGTGCCGGAGCAGTAAATGTATTTAGTACTTGGGCATAAAGCCCAACGCCCCATGCCCCACCCTCTGGAAAAACACCCCCTAGCCGCCGTCACCTTGCCATTAGAAAAGCCACCCCCGAAAAAACAACACGACAACACTTCGACATTTTCAAAAGTTGACAAATCAGTGCATGTAGCGCCAAGGTTCCAAGGAGCAAGGATGTTGGGAGGCTGAGCCGAGTCTCGGGGGTGGTTTTCTCTAAAAGGCCAGAGTGTGACATCGAGAGTGGGGCCTCAGCCCCCCCCCCCCCTTTTTTCATATAGTATATGGAGAAAGCGAGAGAGTGGTCCGATTTGTAGTTGCTTTCTGCTACATTTTGTAGAAAACTTGCCGGGGGGCGAAAAGTTTTTGTAGCTCCCACAGGATATGAGCATATACCGCAGCCTAGCAGCCAGCACAGTCCTTTGTTGGGGCTAAAAACCCAGGGCGACTATGTTGTCGAGTGTGAAATTTCATGCTTGCATTGTTGTCGTTGATGATGTTGCGGCACTTAAACTGGGGAAAAGTCAATATACCATTCTGGGCTGCTTGCCCGGCGTCAAGTGTCTAAAAAGCAGCCATTCTGTGTATTTAGGAGGCCGCTCTGTGTGTGTGAGCAGGATTCAGGATACAGGCTTCAGGCAGAGTCCCTGTGCCGCGTAGGGAAAGTTCAAGTCCAAAATGGGAGGACACTCATTAGACTTGGCAAGTGTCTACAGGCCAAAGTTTAACTTAATTGTTTGTTTGGGTTTAAAAAATCATACTTTTTCTAGAGGTTGAGGGACTTTAAGATACTTTAAAAATATTTTATAGCTAAATTTGGATCAAATTCAACCTTAGTTCTTAAGATATATTTATATTTTTGGTCTAAAGAAATTATATAAATTGTTCATCCAATTTCCCTGAGCCTGTCAGAAGTGCCTACCCAACAAAAGACCCATTTTAAATTAGGGACAGCCTTTAACAATTAACCAAATTAATTTCTTCGAGTGTCACGAGTGCAGGATGCAGTGCAACATATGCGCCGGGGTCGTACCCAAGGATCAGCAGATAAACGGATGAATGAAGCGGAATGGGAATAGGAATGGAAATGGAAATGGATATGGAACTGGAGGGCGGACAGCCTGACAGCCTGTCACTTGCGTGTTGACAAATTTATTAATAAGGTACGAGGCGGCATCGCCAGTCGACGCCCCCAAACAAGATGGGAAAACTGGGAAAAACTCTGAAGGGAAAATACACCGGGCGCGGCCTGGGTTCGGCCTATTTGTTAGCAGCGGCGGCGCTCTTCAAATGCGACGACGGTTGCACCATCATCCACTGAAGTCATCATCCACCTTCGGAGCCGGAGAACCGTAGAACTGGAGAACTGTAGGACTTAAGAGACGGAGTCGTGAGTTTTTGGGAGCGGGACATAGTGTATTCCCGCGCTGCGGCAACTTGACAGCCGCTTGACAGCTCGTGTCAAAGTAATGAATCCACCGCATTGAGCAGACACTTTTACAACTACGGTGTACGGCAATATATCTACATATAAACACACATATATCTATCTATCTTCTCGGGAAGAGAAATCGCTCCAGTTTAGCGCCGGCGGCTGAAGTGACTAATTACGACCCCGGATGATTTATTTAGCAGATGCCGCGACCCGACCTGCCTTGTCTCTTAAACGCCTGCCATCGATCCGGATGAGGAGGAGTGTAGGGCCTGTGTTTTCTGATCTTGAGCACTCCTGCCAACGCGCTAAATTGGCGTGTCAGCAGCGGGTAGATATCTACCAGATAGTGAGTGCCTCTCGATCCCGATCTGGCACTTTCATAATATATTTTTGGAGACAATGGCTAAACTTATACGAGCACGGCTACTGTCCGGAGATCGGAGACCACAGACCGGTTCCCCATCACCTTTTTTCCCGCTGAACTAGAAACCAGTTGAGATGCAAATTCCCCCGCGTTGAATATTTTATTATTGGGCTTGTGTTTGATTAGGCGAAACACCATTGGCGGACATCAATTGCACTTAAATCACTCGACGGGCGATTATATTTAATCACACATTAGCGTTCGCCCAGATCAGCGAGTATTAGGTTTAGTCACAACAACTACAACTCCTATTTTTATATATTGTTCACTTCATCTTCAGTAGCGGCATTCGAAATACTCATTCATTAAACTCTCAGTTTCAATTTCACAGTCGTCAGCGCGTTTCGAGTTGCCTGCTTCTGCTTCTGTTTCTTGTGATTGTGCTTTTTGGTTTTGCTTGTGCAGCTCTCAAGACTTTTTCCTTTTTTGGCTTGTAAGCAAATAAATTTATGTGTTCACTTTTGAATGCGACATTTTATCGGATCATATTTAATGGGCGCGAAGGAGGCCTCGGCAAGGGAGAAACAGAAGGGAGCTGAGCTGAATCGGAAAAATGCCTACTGCCTGCCAAGACAAATGCACACATTTAATTTGAAGTAAATACCTGTGTTTAATTTAATTGTCGGGGAATGGTTTTGGGAAATTTCTAGACTGTTTTTAAGGTTATTACTATTTAATTTGAATTTTTGAAATTGAAAGAAAATTTATTTAGTTATTTAAATTTTTCTACGAGTTCTAAAGGCCTTTTGGTGTAAGTTACACTTTTAATCACTGCTCGTATAATCACTCTAAGCTCATTTAATTACTTGGTTTATTTACATTTATTATTTAACAAGTAGTTTATATTTAAATTAAGACAACCGGATGCATTAAAACCATTTTAAATTGCTTTAATGGTGTTCTAAATCAATTAAATTCACTTTAAACCTCGTTTTAGCTAATTACGAACTAAAGAAGTTTAAATAAATGTTTAACAATGCTCCATGAAATTTGTTGGGATCTTTTAATTATGTTTTGAGTTTAAATAAAGCAAATAATTAAGTTCACCTTCTTCTTTTGTTTATCTTTGCTTTTTTATTATATTTCCAAAACGGTTTTGTTATGGTTTTCCCTCACCATTTCTCCAGACAATTAAAAAACAAGATACACATTAAATTACACATCTTCCTTTCCCTGTAAATGTGCTTAATCATTTTATGAGACAACGTCAACAAGGATCCAAAGTCGATACATTGTATTTAGTTCGATTGACAAGGCAAGGGCAGTTTCTCCGATTCTTAGGTGGCTTTCCCGGGAACCGAGCACCGAACACATGCCAGAACCCAAACCCAAACCACTGGGTGTCCAGTCTTTGGGCTCCGCATGTGGTCCCCAGAACATTGTGTCCAAATAGAATTGTTGGCAAACAAAGGCAAATTACATGATGCTATTAGAAGCAATGCGAGGCGAACAAAGGGCCGACGGCCAAGCGCCGGACATGCTGTGGACGTGGTGAATGTGGTGGGCAGTCAGTGCCTGTCCATTGTCCATAAATTCGGACAGTACAGGGATCCTGGCAGCCTCAGAAAACTCTCAACTCAACCCGAGTCGGAGGAGATCGGAGTTAAGCCAGCGATATTTCGCAACTTGGCGGCACACACAATGTGGCTTGAAATATCGCCGCTGGCGAACCAAAGGTCAGGCATAGGCTTAGGCCCTAAGTACCCATGGACCTGTAGGACCTGTAGGACCTGTGGCCCCCAGCCTGACAAATCGCTCCAAGCGAGGCTCTGCTGTAGGCCAGTTTTTCGCCGCAGGTTCGGAAGCATAGACCCGCGGGGCACGATCAAATGACGACGACGCGACTTGAACCTCAACTTCAGGCTGAGCCCAAGCTTCGGTGGTGGTCTCCCGCTCCGCTCCGACTGGACAAATTCACAAATTTATTGCGCCATTGTTCGGGACATATGACTTATGAACAGGCTTTACGAGGCACACAGAGAAATATTCAAGTCGAGGAAAAGTATAAAATATTTTTCTTAAATAAACTTAGAATCAAACATATTTTAAAATGCAAATTCCATTTTTGATAGAAGAAACCATTATTTTTCAATAAATATTTTCCAAGATTTAAATTTATAGTTTTCGTTCAGTGCACTGAGCTCACTTACCGGATTTGCGTAGAACGGCGGCTGATCGGCCGCAATGCCGGAGAGGTAGGCGGACATGCCCTCCGGATAGACGCCGAGGGGCACGCCTCCGGCGGCCGCTAAACGCTGGTAGTTGAGCATGTCGTACTGGCAGGAGCAGATCGTCTGGCCGCTGACCGGATCCGTATAGATGGTGCGACCCGTATCACAGCAGCGGTTTCCCGAACCGGGTCCTCCTCCTGGCGCTCCTCCTCCCGGTGGTCCCGCTGAATGCGGTCCTCCTGGCGGCGGCGGTCCACCGACTAGCGGCAGCGGTAGGGCAGGCAGACCGGCGGTCGGGCCGCACGGTGAGGTGGAGCGGGCGCCCGGCGGCACCGTTGAGGTCACCATGCCGCTGTGGCCGGGCCCAGAGATGCCGGGCGCACTCAGCGGCTGGGCGGCGGGACAGGCGAGCGTGGGCAGGGTCGACGGAGGACTCTGCGGAGCGTTGGTTGGAGGCGTGTTGGGCGACGAGGTGGCAAGGTGAGTTGAAACGGCATTCTGGAAGATTAGGGAGAAAGTTTGGTGTTATTAAAGAAGTTAGAGAATAGGCATGTTCTATTATATTTTTATAATATTTTAATTAGAGTTAAAGGAAGTTTTTTTTTAGTAAAATAAATTTTAATCCTGACCTTCAAATGATGTAAATATTTGTATACTAATTAATGAATTGCAACTTGTAAAAATTCTATGTGTCAGATTACCAGCTTTTATTGTAGTTATAAAATATTCTTTAACTTAAAATGGTCATAAGTTCTATTTAAATCAACTGATATGTTGATAAATAAAGTTAGAACTCTAATAAAAACTCTTTGAACCCCTAACTCTAACCCGAAATAAAAATTAATAAACATTACCAAAAAACGAAACTAATTTAAAATGCTTCCCAAAGGAATTCCCTTCGCCTAAATATTTCTTTCCCAAAAATTTGGATTATACGACTTTTTGGTTTATGGGCAGCCCATTAAAAAGCAGCTTCTTGCTTTGGATAAAAAATAACAAAAAATAACAAGAAACAGAAAAAAAAGAAGAGAAAAGCCGCATAGATGGTCTACTGTACCGCGCTACCAGCTGGCACTAAAACTTAATTAAAAACGTTGCCCCTTATCAATGCGATAAGCGCGACTCTTCAGTGTGTCCGAAGGGCCCAGAACAGAACTCCGGATCCCGAGCTCGGTCTCAGAGTCTCCAGAGTCAATAAAGTGGGCTCTGGTGCCAGGCCCACACCCCCCTGTTGCCCCTTTCCCGATCTTCAAAGTGGGGCCGCCATTACCAACAAATCATGTTTTCGATTGACAACATTGATTTAAATTACACAGCCGATTGCTGCCAACGACGACAACTGACTGCAACATCGACAGCGAGGCAAAAGGCAACAGCAACGGCAACGGCAACAGCAACGCAACGACAACGGCAACGTCCTAAGAGCAATTTGATTGTAAGTTGTCCAATGAGTGCCCGGATCGGGGCTCTATAGTGCCATAGTGTGTGCCTGTGCGCACATAAGCCTATCGCGCACTTTTGTCAACACTTTTAGTTGCTTGCAGTGCCTGCATTCGCACATGGGGGGACGGGGGGAGCCATGGAGTCTTGGTGGATACTACAAACGGGTTCCTGGTCTCCCTGGTCTCTGTGCCTCTTCCCGTTTAACATTTTACAAATGATCCGAGGCGTAAGATACGATTTTTATCGCCGGCCGCCGGTCGGTCACAGAGAGAGCGCTGCATGTTGTATCTTCGGTCGTGATTGATACCGCCGCTATAGACATATATATATTTGTATATTTGTATATATGTATATATAGTGTGTCCCTGGTCCCTTGTCCCGTCTCGTGCTTTCATCGAGTGACAACTCAAGTGGCCCTATGCGATTAAAAATTAATTCCCGGTGTTTGCTGGGATGGATGGATCCGCTGGATGGATCCACTGGATGGTAGGCCTCCTTATCGCTTGGCTCTTTGAATCAGCCGCCGATGATTATCGACTATCTATAAATGCAGGCAGTGTATCTGCGGCTATATATATTTTATTTTTGGTTAGCTAGAGAGTGTCAATATATATTTTAGAGAGACTTTAAGCCAAGCCACAGGTTGCTTTTGCTCAAAATTAAAAATATTTATATTATTCAAGGATCTCTGATTATCTAAGTAGCAGGAACACTACAAAATCCCAATTACTTGCAAAGAGGAACGTACTCTGTGACCTTGCTGGGTTGGTTAACAACCAAAAGACATTGCTTCGAGGGATTTTCCGAATTGGCAGCGAGCATTTCGTGTGTTTTGGCCAATGTAGCACACTTGTGGTCCTGACATTTTCAACGGATTTGGCAGACATCGATCCGAACATCTTCTCGGGTTTATTTTTAACCCCGTGTCTGCCGTTTGCCAACTCAAATCAAATCGCGTAAAATCGATTCAGATCAGAGCCCGCTGTTTGTGCACTCGGACATGTGTTCGTCCGATCAACAAGTAGTGCCATCAAACGGGTTCCCTCAAGTGCAATCTAATTGTCACTATCCAAACTCAGGCATTAATAACAGCACAACCCATCTTACAAGCTATAAATTCCAAGCATAATAACTGCGGAAAAACAAATTGCAATACGCACCATTACTAAACAGATACCGGTTTCATTACTGTGCACTGTCATTTAATATTAATTTTTGCTTTTAACTAAAACTATAAAGCAAATCTTAATGTTACGATCCACGATCACGAGGTGGAGATCCGCGCGATGCACTCGGAAATAAAGTGTGGGTTTTCGTTAGGGGATATCTTAGAGGGTTTACTTTTAACAGTTGTTTTGTGAGTTTCTTGTGTGTGTTTTTTATTTTGTTTTAAGAATTTCTTGTAATCTTTTCATCACTTTAGTTGTTGCACTTGCCGACGGCTAAGGATTTTTGTGTCGTTCGGTTCGATCGCCGGGCGGGCACTACGTTAATCCGTGAAATCCGACGGCTGGCGAACAGGGGGATCGGAATCGGAATCGGTACCGAAAGAAGGAGCTTACGCAGCGGGCGCAGCTATCCGGAGGATGCGGCGTATCTCAGACTGGAGCTGCGGCGGCGGCGGCTGTATCTGAATCCAGCTCGCACCACGAAGGCGAGCGGTGGCGACGGCGGCGGGCAGAGAGCACAGATTCACAGCACACACAGCACACGGCACAGCGCACAGCGAACAGCGAACAGCGGACACGAGCGGTACGAACAATCTGCGTAACAGTCAAAAGTAGACTAACATGAGTTTCTTGGGCAACTACAAAGTGTACGACAAATGGGAATTACACGACAACCGACAATCGAAAAACAGCGCAAAGCAGCCAGGCAGCGGCAGCAACAACAACCCCACGCACAGCGGCACACACACAGATACTCCCGCTTCCGAGTGTGTGTATGGCGAGAGAGAGAAAACGGGTTTTTTGCCACAATATGTGTGCGTTCTCTTTGCTCTTTTCGTATCTGTGTGCGGAGCAGAGCAGGCCGAACCGTATCTGAGCAGTCGTCGAGTATCTGTATCCGAGTATCTGGGCAGGGGAGTATCTGGGCTGGAGCTCTGTGTGGAAAAAGTAGCAAACGAGGCGACGACTGCGACGACGACGACTGCGAGAACACGAACGGCAACAACGGCAATAATGATTATCATTATAAGTGGGCTGGCGCTGCTGCCAGGCGGTTGTGTGTGGCAATTGGAATCGGTGGCTATATCCCCCTGTATTCTCTTATTACCACTGCGAGTGCAAGCGAGACCCACAACCGGTTGCGTCACGGCCAGGGGAGGGGAGGGTAGGGGAGAGCGACACGGCTACAGCTACAGAAAAAGTATCTGCCAGTTGTGACCATAAATAAAGTATCTGCCAGCTGCGGCCGGCGTGAGAGCGGGACAGCATTTCGGCCACGAATCGCAGGCAGTGCTGCCCGCGTTGCCACTGGCTTTTGGCAGGAGAGCAAGCGAGACGGCGCCAGCTGTGAAGCGCGGCAGCCAGCAGCAGCAGCAGCAGCAAGCAGCAGCAGCAGCGAGCGGCAGAACATGAAAAAATTAACTTAACAACTAGAAAAATGGCTGTTATTGCGTGTTGTTGTAAATGCCGATGTATGTATTTGTAGGCGGTGTTGTTGCTGCTGCCGCTGCTGCTGTTGCAACGCTGCTACTTGCTGCTGCTGCTGCTGCTTGCTGCTGGGGCTGCTTGTGCTTCTGCTGCCGTGGGTGTTGCTACGTGTAGTTGTTGCCATAAACAACACAACAACAACATCAGCAGCAACGTCGCGACGTATGAAAGCAAAGTGTTTACGCTCGCTTCTCGCTTTTCGCCGCCGATGAAAAATGGTAAAAAAAAAGCCAAGGGGGGAAAAAAAGAAAAAAGAAAAGCCTGATGAACATGAACGCGACTCGCGAAGAGGTTGGGCCAAAGTATTACCATCCCCCCCGGACACCTCGCTCCCCCCTGCTGACCGCTTTGGCTGGATTGGTGGCATCTTTCGCGCTGCTGCCGCTGCTCCACCGCAGCTGCTGCCGCTGCTGCCGTCGCTGCTGCTGGCTCCTCTCTTACATTTTATTATGTAGGTATTTGTTTTTTGCCCTGGCGTTTCTTTAACTTTTTCTAATTAATTGAAACGCCACTCAACGGCTAGAGCGGGACGGCTTGTATATGCTACATATGTAGGAGTATCTGTAGTCGAAAGCTACTTTGTCGGCGGTTTAACCCCCGCGGGCCACACCTGAGCCCCATCTCTAGCCCCGTCCCCAGCCCCAGCTCCGGGCCCGAGCACGGTGTCGCACACGCAGTAAACAAATTCTTACAACATTTAAATGAAGTTACGGCAGCTTTATCCTTTTCCATTGCCCAGACATCACCGATTAGTTTTTCGATAGTCATTTATTAGGTGTTTTCCCCGCCCGCCGGCATCTCTGTGATGATGGTGCGCAAGTTTTCATGAAAATTAATGGATTGACAGGGCCAAAAAAAAATATATATATAAAAGTTTAACCAACTAACCGACGTAGTTTGGTTACAAACAAAAAGTTGGTATCTTACGTTTTAGCTACTTGTTTGCTTAATAAGGCAACGTTTTATTGATTTGGAGTAATTTTAGTTTATAAAAAAATTTAAAATAATTTATTTCTTTTAAGAAACAAATTTATTTAGCAGAAATATTAAGTATTTAATTCCGAAAACTATGGTTTATTAAAAC
>JAEIII010040595.1:0-22871 GCA_018905755.1 Drosophila ohnishii | reverse complement strand
TAAATGTTTTACTAACAACCCATATTAATTAATACGCTTTATAATATATTTCCTTTCCCTCTAAGACACCTTTCTCTCTCAATGTTAAAGTCGAAACTTTTTCTCCCTGTGCACTCAGCCCTAAGACTCTCATTTTATTTGCCTGCGTGTGATGATGGCCACCCAGGAAAAACAATGTTGCCGGGTAGCCAAGAACCTTTTGTTGACTGCCAACTATAAAGTGATAAACCCGTGAAGACATCCTGATGTATGTGGAGTGCCCGTGCCCGCCGCAGGCGGAGGCGCCGTGAGTGCATTTAATTTGCATTTATTGGATATTAGCACGTCTGCCTCCGGATCTCTCCGCTGCGCGAGTGCAAGACGCCGCAGGAACAAAATGATGTGGTAATCTATATAAAGGTCTGCATCCGTTCGCTTAATAAGCAAACGCTAACAATGTATCTGAGGGATGGCGATGGCGATGGGTCGGGTCTTGGGGTTAGCGGAGCTGCGAGGTTGAGGCTGAAACTTTAAATACAATACGCTAATGGCATGGCATTGTGCCCGCCCGGGCCTGAATCCGAATCTGGATGGGATTGGGCCCGTTGACTGGATTGGATTCCGATTGGGATTGGGATTGGATCCCCGTTTGCCTTGGGTTCGTTCGTTCGGTTTCCCAGCGCTTTTGTTTCACTCGACGAGCATGACAAAAGTGGCGACAGCCAGCCAGCACTCGTGAATGCGAATGCGAATGTGGATCCGAGGAGGTAGCTGCAAAAAACACAGAACACACTGAATTATAAACATTTTAAATTGAAATAACGTGTCGCAATTTTTTGTCGCTCTTGCCGCCTGTGTGTGCTCCTTGCCGCTGCTGCTGCTGCTGCTGCTGCCACAGAAACAAAACAACACAAAAACAAAACAAAACCAAAATCGAAACAAAAATCGCAAAAACACAGAGAAAAATAACAGGCAAAGAGCAGCGAGCAGGCAGAGCAGCGAGACTTCAAAAACGTCGTTAACGCTTACCTACCGCGCATTCTGCAATCAAATACGATTGATCTCACACTCGCCACCCCCCGTCCTGGCCCTGTATCTGTATCTCTGCCTGTATGTGTATCTGTATCTGCAGCTGGGCCAAGGCAGGAGCCGGGCTGTAGCTGGAGCTGGAGCATCACCATCAACAACAGCAGTGACAATGGCGACAGCAAAACAACAGCAACAGCAAACAGCCAAGAGCCAACAGGATGGCAACTGAATGGCCAGAATGAACGGACAGGCGGACATCCAGGGAGGACGGACAGCCGCAGGAAGTGAGTTCGGGGCCCTCATTTTCGGTCCGGAGTCCGGACCCTGTCTGAGCCACCTCCTCCAATCCCTATACATAATACCCACAGTGCCTCCAACCGCGCGTGTCGCCAAGTCGGTGGCATGGCATAGGTGGCAATGACAATCGCGACCGGATGCTTCAAATCAGATATTGTTTTACTTTGCGCCTTCATTCAGAATTTCGAATTTCGATTGTCAGCGTGTCTGTGTCGCTGTTTATTTTTTGCCTTTGCTCCTTTAACTTTGGCTTTTGTCTGTTGTTCTGTGGAGAAACGCGAAATATTTAAGCGGCGACGGTGGCAACGGCAATCACCGTTTGCAATGCGAGCAACGTGAGGCTTAAATAAATGTGTCTCGATTGGGACGACGGGCCGGGCTGACAACGCGCCCGCCGATATTTATCCTGCCTGCCAGCGGCTTAAGCTTTTTTTCTGGATCTGTAGAATCCTCACTCTCAGCTCTGGGTTTGCTCAATGAAGCTCGTAGATCTAATCACACCGCTGGCACCGAGGGCCGCAATAAATGCGGCGTGCAGGCGACAAATTCATGGCTCAGCTGTGCGGTCAAACAGAGGGAGAAATAAATAAATGAGATATTAAATATAATTCAAATTAAATTAAAATGAAAACAAGAATAGCTTACAGCAGAGGGACAAATTATAGGTAAATATTCTTAATAGTTATGCTCTAAGAATTCAACTTCTTACTTTAAAATCTTCACAAAATGTTGGCTTACATTTATGATACTTTATTTCCAGTAAATTTAAATTAATAAAATACTCTCTTTCATTTTATTGCAGTGCATTTACTCAGCTCATAGTCATTTCCCATTGGAATACAATTCGAAGGCAGCTGGCAAGCCCCTTCAATCACCTAAAGTCCGCTCGATAAATGAAGGCGATTTGGGACCTAATGACTGTGTGAGGTCCAGAACGGACACAGACACTCTGGACACTCTCCCTAAATCCGACTCATCACCATCATCATCCACTTTCACCGCCAGGGGAACTGAACCGGCGAGAGTGTTTGATTATTGTCTCAATCGAGGCCAAGACGCTATGGCAACTTCCGCTTGTCCGCTGATTTCGGGGCTCAGGGATCCCAGTCCCGGTCCCGGTGCCCATCCTGGATGGCTTTGCCTTTCATTCATGAAGCCCCAAATCCCACCGGGAAAATAAGGAGTCGAGACACGAAATCACACAAAAAGTGCGGTATGTGTGGCGGCGGTACACAAAACCTGTCTGGTTGTTAACACCGCCAACTGGGAGCTGGGAGCTGGGAATCGGGAACTGGCAACTGGCAACTGGCAACTGGGAACTCTGGAACTGGATGCCGAGGACAACGCTCTAGTGTTAAAGCCAAGGGGAAGTGTCAGCGAGCCAAATTGACAGGCAAAGGCAGAGTAAACGATTTTGGAGATTTGTCATTGATAAGTCGGCCAGAGTGGTAAAAGGGCTGCCAAATGCGGGCTTTTCGCAGAAACGAGGTCCCAGTCCCAGTCCCAGTCCCAGAGCAGCGCAAGACCCAAACCGGACGGAAGGATGGAATCCTGATTGTGATTGTGTGTGGCTCTCCTGCTCAGCGGCTGACTTCTGGCGTGCAGAGCAAATTAATTCACACCTTGCCAATCCATTGTTGGACGACAAGACATATATATGCAAATTGTTTCTTACGAATTAAGCTTGCCCGCGGATACCAACTGCTGTTCTCTGGCCAGAGAGTGAGTGTGTGTGGTGTGTGGTGTATGATCTCAGGTAAATACACGCGGGACGGAACCCAGGCAGTAGTTCGATATTAATTTGGTAGGCAAAGCTACGGCTTTGTCTAATAAATTACAAACAAAATATGCTCATGTCTTCGTGAGTCGACAGAAAGTGGCACACATCGAACTATTCGAATCGAATCGAATCGTAGCGAAGTCGAACAACGAGCCATTCCGAACATAACAATAATATTATGTCAGTAAGTGGCAAGGGGAGCGGTAGCCGATATTGCCTATTGTGCACTGGGAGAAATGTAGTTTAATATTTCTAAAAATAATATTAAAGTAATGGGTAAAATTCTCTTTATTATTTGGAATTTTGATTGTAAAATAAATTTAAGTAAATCATTTTAAAGAATGTTCTTATTGTTTATTGTTTTAATATTGCATTTTTTATTCTTGGTTCTATTACTTTTTTCTGAGTGTCTCCTTGCCTCACGCTCCGCATCCGCAACTATCGATTCGGGCGGCTTTTCAGATACTCGGACTCCCAGATACTCCGCCGCACTCGACTCGCACTCGGCACGAACTGCTGTGTGGGGTCAAAGAAATAATTAATTTAAAATTCCAGCAGCGCACGCCGAAACGACACATTGAAAGCTCTTTAAGTCCCAAATTACGAGCATTGTACCAGAAACAAATAAGAAAGACTCACGACAATATTTCTGACACATTTGCTGTTTGTAATGCGATTGTTAACTGCGTGCGACGACAACCAAAATCAGACGCGATGCGGATCGTTCGGTTCGATCTATGCGTATATATCGGAATATCATATTTGAATGCTAACCTCTCTTCGTATGCACAGCGCGTCGTCAGTTTCTCTGTCCCACCAAAAAATCAAAATAAATTCCCCTCCCAAATATCAAAGAAACCACCCATTTCCATTTCCAATTTCCATTACCAATTCCCATTCCCATCGGAGGAAGAAGCCGGGCAAACATTTTCGGTTACCAAACAAGACCTTCTGCCGAATCAAAGTGGTCTTTAATGGACAATGTCGCTATGATAAAAGCAGTCACACCTGGCGGGGAAAACATATTTTCATATTTGGGTTGGCTTTTCCTAAAACAATAAATTACAAAATTACTGATTTCGAATTTGTAAATAACATTTACTTTTGCTTCATTAAATTGGAGTTTAAAGGTTTACTTTTCAAGTGTTTTTACAGAATATAGATATACATTTTAAATGAAATAATACCTGTTATTGACACCTCATTAACTTACTTTATAACATCTGCAATAAACAAGATACGGTGTGAAATTAATAGCCGTTTAAGATAATCCATTATGATGGCCTGGCAGCTTTATGGCTTTATTTCGCACAATCACATTTCGGGCTTATTTATTTCCGCGACATCTAATAATTTAAGAAACAAAGTCCACATTCAATTAAGCCAATTGCCATTGAACGGCCACGTTTTTGGCCGATTAGATCGCCACGGAGGAGAGGATCGTAAATCATGCGGCGGGAAGAGCCCTTGAAGTACCGCTGCTACCGCTGCTGCCGTTGAGTGGCATTTGCCCACCTTGGCGGACAGGTGCGGAAAATTACTTTTTATATGCTCGTTTTAGTGGTTTATTATGACAAAACAAAACAAACTCTAACCCAAATATCCGCGCACAAAGGTTAAGGGAACGGCACAGCTCATGCGCGGCAACCGGCGGCTCGGAGATCGGAGGACGGATCCCAGACGAGAGCCGGCACGTCATCCACTCCACTAACTAGCCTTTTTTGGGGAAACAGAGTGTGGGCCTCGGCGATAAAGACGCAGACAAAAACGCTATTAACATCATAAAACTACTATAAAGAAGCTAAACGAAAACAGCAACCGCTATGTGCACAACATAAATCATCGAATTGTTAGGATGAAGATCCATTATGGCCCATTACGGACACCAGCCAGCAGCACCCGAGTTGGCCGAGGGAAGAAAGGTAGCTGTGGCAGCGGCATTATTAAAATGCCGTTTTGCTTAATTTTATTTTATTGTTTTTGAAGAATTTCAGCCACGAATGGCAGTCAAATGAGCGCGCGAACTCCGGTGGTCGCGTCCACAAATTGAAAGAGTCGGCGGAGGTCTGGTTAAAAAAACGCAAGAAAAATATGCACAAGTAAGGAGCAAATGCCCGGTAGCTTAGCTAACGAACACACACACTCCGAGGGACGAGGTTCGAGCTCCGGACTCCGAGGTGAGCAAAGTAAAATTTATTAATGTGCCTGAGATACGCCGCTGATAGGCGTTCGCGATGTCCAGCGGCTTGTCGATCGTTTCCTTGGAAGTGGAAATGAGTAATTTTTTCAATTTTGCTTTTCACTTAGATGGGCGTCCTTGATAGTCGGCGTAGGAGAGAGTCTAAAGGCAATATGCTAAGTATTAATAAACAGGAGGGACCTGGGAGATACGCATAATGAGGAGCAGATGACAGGGCATATCATCGCTGACATCAGCACTAAACACTTCCGAAAGTGCGTATCTTCATCTAGAAATTTTGTTGAGTGAAAGTCGAACGGAAGTCGTGGGGGATCCGATCGGAATGAGGAATTATTATTTTGAATATTTTTTATATTGAAAAGATCAATGAACACTTTTGGAGGGAGTGAAGGTGATTCGTTAGGAATCTTCTAAGCTTAGTTTGTATTTACAATCTTAACTATAACTAGATATTCTTATAAATAATCTTTCTAGCCTTTTTAGGCTTCATTAGGAACATCTAACAGATGACCCCATAAATCTTTATCTTTTATTAAATGCATTGCTTACTCAAATTTAATTTCTTACTTTCCATTTCTGCCCACATAAAGTCGGCGGTGACCATTGATTTTTATTCCATCAAATCCACGGCTTGAAGAGGTCGTAGACCTGCGATATATCGTATTAATCAAACCACTGCCCATGACGACCATCGGATGGCATTTCCAAAATAGGGCTTGTCGCGGCGTTTCTTTGAAAACAAATTAGGCAGCGTCGGTAGCCCCCAAACGCACTTATCGGATGCCCATCTATGTTGAGAATCCCATCCCTCCGCCCAAGATCCCGATCCGAACAGATCCCATCCGACGACACAATGTCTGACGAGATGGCTTCGGCTCTCCTTCCCCTCGGCTTGGGGAGAATTATAGATAAATGATCAAAAGATTGTTAAATGCTGTTCAGGCAGCTCAGGAATTTGTTTGATGAGAGATTGATATCGCCTTGCAAGAGTTACGCATTCAGATCGAGCCAAAGGTGGTCCGGACTTGTTTTTCTTTCCGCCAACAAGATCCCATATTCGTGGATGTTTGTATACATGATGGCTTAGCACTAATGAACAATGTGTGTATCTGCATACCTGGGAGGAGCTCAAGGAAACGAGAAACCCAAAAAAAAAAGGGTGCCAACACAAACTTGACTTTACGCAGGTGGTCCCTGGTTTGATCTCTTTTTTTAGAATTATGAGGAAATAATAGCAGCAGTGAGTCACAGTCTTTGAAAATTTAGTTCTAATGGAGCCACATAGATATTTTTTTATATATTTTTTTAGCCTTAAATAATTATAGATATTGTAAAACAGAAATCTATCTGTAGATGAATTCTTTTCCCCTAACAAGGTTTATTTTAATGGTTCTGCAAAGCCTCTATCCTTATTAATCTTTAAAGATATATTTTTAAGCGATGTATATAATTTATTTAAGTTACAATTGTAATCTTAAATTTCTAGAATTTATTATTGATTATATCACAACCAGCTGATCAAGGGCTGCGCATATTTATTCACAAATAATTATATTTCCAAAACGTTTCCTCGTCCATTATATGCAGATGCAGATGTGCCAATGGCTGTGTAAATTCGAATGGCAAACAAATTGAAATTGAATATGGGAAATGGAAAATAGAAAACAGAAAGCAGAATTATGAACGGACGTTGTTGCACAACAACAACACACATGCCTGGCGGCGGATGCCTATGTACTCAGTGCCCGCATGCAAATATGGATTTGATTTGATTAAGTAACGCGGGCCGGAGCGTTGCCATTAATATTCTTGCTCGGGCATTTAAATGAGCGCCGCCCGAGTGGGTGAGGGGTGGGTGTAGTGTGTGTGCTGTGTGTATTTCGCATAGTTTTGTGCTCCCCATTGGCAATTCATGAACATGACAACTGCAACTGTCCATGGCAGCGAGATGTAGATGTCGTAGTATTCGGTGTTCGGTGTTCAGTGTTCTGCGTTCAGTGTTCGCTGTTCAGTGTTCGGTGTGTGTAGTGTGTGTGTGTATGTGCGGGCGTGCTTGTACATACATCTATGGGAACACATGTCAACATTCCAGGAACACATGTACTCTGTATGTACGCATTCCAACACCAACACTCAGCCATGCAACTAGCCCACACATAGACACACACCCACACACGCCCATAGTGTGTGCCAAAGTGGGCGGGGCCGAAGGGGTGGCTCCATCGGGTGGGTGGGCGCAATTAATTAATTGCCTTTGTGCTATTTGCGCAACTGCAATTAAAACACTTACTCGAAAATACGCTCAGTATCTGTATCTTTATCGCCATAATTACGTGTGTATCTGTACACAGTGGAAATAGTTAAAAGTTTCAAGTTTCCAAGAATGTAACTAGTTTTTTTTTTAATTTGAAAACTTAAATTAAACTTACGGTATACATTTTAATTTTATTTAACTTTAAAAATGAAAATTAACATATTCTGAATGCACACAAAACGAAAGCTAACCTAGTTCTTTAATTAAATAGAAAACTAAAATTAAATACAAAGCTTCTTGTTTTAATTACTCCCCACTTTCTCCCCGTGCATGTGCGTGTGTATTGGTGCGGAGGAAACGGAACTGCGTGGCACACACTGAGCGCTAGAGGTCGCCGCTCTACACGAATAGTTTGTGACCTTTCGCTTGTTTTACAAACAAGCTCCAAACAGTTGGCGTCGCCCGTAGCTCGACTCACTTCACCCAATTCGCGCCTCAATGTCACACTTTGCTGGGTGTGGGAGAGGTAAAGGTGGAGACGGTGATCCCCACCAGCTGCAGCTGCTGCTGCTGCTGCTGCTGCTCCGCCTCCCAGCCGATGGTGCTTGGAATTGCAAATTGGCAACGGCGCGCCGCATCGGCCCCAGGCCGAGAGCCCATTTTAATTGTTTACATTTTGTTTTGTTTCAGCACTTATTATTATTAATTTCACTGGCACTCGCCACTAGCTCCGCTCCCCCCACACCCGCTCCATTTCCGCCCGCCCCCTTGCCCTTGCGCCCTTGCGACGGCCCCCGCGGCGTATACGCTACGCTTTAGCTTCTCTTCATATTTTGCTTCTTTTTTTTTTTTTTGTGGGCGGCAGTGTTATTGACTTTTGCAAATGCTGCAGAAATGAATGCAGAGCCAAGCAACTCGCAATCGCCAGAGTCAGAGTCAGAGTCACAGTGGGAGATGCCAGCACAGCCCTTCGCATCTTTGGGGCCGGCAATAAACAAGTTTGTTTATGGAAGCATGTTATTAAACGGCGGTCGATATGCCCTATCTTTGGAGGGTTGAGTGGGTTTTCAGGGGGGTATTTGATTTGCCTGGAACTTACCATATACTATTTGGTTTTATCAGTAAGACTGCAGTCGAAGTACTGACTTTCTCTTTGGATTTTAAACTGAGCAGATCTTTAAAAGCTTGCTTCTTACAATTTCTCAAATATTTATTTGGCTTATATCATTAATAATTCATAAATAAAAGCAGTAAGTTCCCATCAAAGATGGAAGACTAAGCTATTAACTTTCAACGGGGGAACCCCTAACTTTAACTCTATAACTTTTAATTTAAATTTAAAAATCAAGAAAGTCCCCTTAAAGAGTATCCCAACTTCCCCCTATACCTGTAATTTCCGCTTTTTTTCGGTTGGCCTGACTAGGTCTGTTCCGCTGGGAGACGACACCGACACTGTTGGAGGCAATGTCACTGATTCCATCTCGGCTCAATTTAGCGCCACTGCACGCTAGTGGAGCCTGAAGCTCTGCTCCGGATTTGGTCTAGCCACTATCCGAGATCCGTGATCCGTGAGTCGTCGAGTCGCGTTGAGGCGAAGTTGGTCTTCAGATTGGCGGCACGAAACCATGGAAGTCTACCGTTACTAATAGTGCTTATAGCACATAGTGTGCATTTCTCGCCATATTCATGTATCACTGGGTTCCATGTGAATCCGGGACTCCGGACTGATAACTGTGCTTTCGCCGTGTTCGAGTCGCAGCTAAAGTGATAATTGCCAGCTCATTATCAGCGTTTTGCGTGAGCAATTCGAGCCGCGTCCAAAGAGCCACTGCCTCCCAGACACGTCTGCATAAATGCATTAGGCATTCTCGCAGTGCATATTTTATGCTTGAGATGCGAAGAAACATGCTCTAAACACTTGTTCCGCAGCTCCCTTAATTAGCCGACTGCCGAGGAGTGGGACTAGCTCTTGAAAGATAATGTTTATAATATTTATAATATGAATTTACCAAGGGGATTAAAACAGGTACTGTGTAACGTAAGCTTAAAGCGTTTAAATACATTTAATAATAGTTTAAAAGAGCAGAAAGATAGGTTTTCCTTAACTTGGCGACTCTTGAATAGTTTAATATTATATTGATGTTGAGAGAAAATATCATTTACTATTTTAGTAATTTTTTTTTAAGTAGAGAAAAACATATTTTTCTCAATTTATAAATTCTTTAATCGGATTTAACCCTAGAACGATCAATTCCCACATCCCCCTTTGTCAATTAGGGATAACTACTGATCGCGGGGGTATGTGGGCGAGGGAACACTATGGTTTATACATGAAATTTACGAATATTTCCGCACTAATGCCGCACCCGATCGCCAGCGCATGCGCAGCGGCCCCGGACGGAGGTGTTATACGTGCCGACAGGGCGACAGCTCGGATTTGGACGAGAAACATGTGTAGGTAACTGCTCAAATCGCTTGTAGTGCCACTGCGGGCCAAATCCAGCGCCGGGCTGCATGCGAATTAGAAATTAATTCCTAATTCGCCCCTCAATGAATGCTGAATGCCGGTGACATGTGGCACAAACCGAGTGTGGCTGCCACTGCCACTGCCACTGCCACTGCAACTGCATAACTGCCGCGGCATTAAAGTAGTTTTCGCTTGAGGTGTCGAGGTGTCGAGGTGCCGCATTCCTGGAGCTCTTCCTCCATAAATTTCTCAAAGCGTTCCCACGACATTTGGAGCATCCACTCTCGTCCGGAGGGCCACTGCTGGCAATTATTCACGTATGGCACAGCCACTGGACTGTATAAATCAAGCGGCAAACCCAAGTCAAGCGTTTGGCAATTAACAATTTTACTTCTATTAGCCCAAACAATCAAGTGACCAGGGCAGTAATAATAAGTATTTTATACTTGTAGCACTGGGCTAATTTTGTCAAAATAAAAAAAAAAAAAAAAAATGTTACCACCAGCCGGTGGCAGCCGAGGCACAGTAGCTAGCTAGCTAGCTAGCCCGAACCCCAAGGTGCACCTTCTTCATAACACCTTGTTGCAGTTGTTACGCAGTA
The DNA here is from genome assembly GCA_018905755.1 of Drosophila ohnishii. Taxonomy (NCBI): domain Eukaryota; kingdom Metazoa; phylum Arthropoda; class Insecta; order Diptera; family Drosophilidae; genus Drosophila; species Drosophila ohnishii. The sequence continues at coordinate 12,264 of JAEIII010040595.1, read as the reverse complement.
ATTTTACGACTTTTCTCGGAACAAAGTCATACAAAACGGAGCAAAGCTGCGGATGGTTTTTTAAAGAGGAAATGCTTAGCTCTGCATGGCAACCAACGGGCGATAATGGTGTGTGTACATAATTTCCACCTTTTTACTGGAAGACAGCACTTATGCGTTCCTAATGGCCACATTAAGAGTTTCATATTTCTCGTTATTTTTGTAGAGCTAAAAACAAGGGGGTACTTTCTATATACATGTATGTAGTTCCAGGCGCCAAGTATTTAGACTTGGGGGAACAGAACAGAATATTTTAATTTAAAGGTGTTGGTATTAAGTTAAAACTAGAATGGAAGTTAGGCATCTTAAGGGATAAAACTAACATAGAAGAACATTACTTGGGCGAATAAATTGTCTTAGAAAGATCAGATATATCTACAAAAATATACCCTTGTTAACAAGAAATACCTGGAGTGGTAGCAAAACTTGCTACTTGTCAACCGCACCCCAGCCCCATCTCTGGCATACCAATCTATCATTTAATGGAATGCCAGTTCCAATTCGATTTCTGGCTCAGATAGAGGTGAGTGCTACTACCTGGCTTTCATTTCCCTGTCGATATATTTCCCCGATTGATCTTTGCCCCGGCCTTTAATTTGCTTGTTCGCGAGCCGCGGAATTTGCATGGCCATTGTGCGTGCTTACTCACCAGGTAGCCCCTCCACTGCCCCCGCGATGGATGTGGCATAGGGGATATATAGTATGGTGTATTGATGAAAGCCCCCCGGACAGGGAGCTTCGTGCGTCACCGCTTAACGCTGGCAGTGGCAGTGGCAGTGCCGAGTATGTAGCCTGCATACATATGCCGCACCTGCGCCTACATGCCAAAGTCAGTGCCAAATCCAGCCGATATGCCAACGCCGAAGAAGGCGTTTTTTAATTGCGGCGACATGCGCTGCCTGCCAATGGGCCTTGTCGTCACCTGTGCGATGGTTCGATTTGTCCGATCGCCCGATAGCTATATGACGCTGTCGCCACCACCAAGGCACACCACACTCGTCCGCCGCATCCACTACTGTTGCTGCACGCAAAAAAAGAGCAGGCTGTGCGTTAATCCGCAATATGCAAAATGAGGTGGACCTTACAAGGAGGCCTACATAGAACAATGGGTCTTAAAAAGGTTGGTTCTATATAGAAAATAGGTTTTTTGGAGAGAATATTACGCATACGCAGTGTTGTCTGGCAAATAAATTGGTGAAAGCAGACATCTATGGCAGGTTTCTAGAGAAGCTAATACGCGATCAGCGATCTTTAAATAATCAAAATTCAGAACTTAAAACATTGATTCTATAGAATTATTTATAAAATGTATAATTAATATTAACACCCAAATAAAGTCCATCTTAATAGCCTTTCCATTGCAACAAAGCTGCAGGCGGACTTTGTTCTTCCTACGGAGCACCTTCTCTAGACCTAAGGAGTGAATTTTAAGCCCAACTCCATGGCGAAAGGCTTACTTACTTAAATCTCTGGCCCACTGTCGACGGCGGTGTAAAAAGTCGTGTGATTGGCCAGAGACGACGGCGTTTGTGTTTGTTGTGACAACGGACTAAGCGCATTTGGAGAGCGAAGAAGGTAGGCAACTGGGGCCTCGGGCAGGCCGTGGCAGATTAGGGAAATCGTGTGAGAAACAACTCCAAATATTTGCATAGGCACTGTCGGGGTACCTCGGCTCTTGACTCTCCACTCTCCACTCTCGAGGCTCTCGCGCAGCTCCATTATGACATCCGACACTGCTGTTTGCGCACATTTAACGGATTGCTGGCTTTGCGGATGCGTTTCGGCAAACAAATGCATCTCTTGGATCGCCAGCGGCATCTGCATCTGCATCTGAATCCGCATCTGCGGCGGCGGTGCAAATAGAAATCGATGGCTGCCCGGCTCTGCGGCACTCCAGCCCTCGAGATCTGAAGATCCTTAGATCTACGGATCGGTTCCGAGTCGTTGAGTGACAAGTGTCCAAACAACAACCGTCAGCGGTGTTTTCTCTGCTGCATTTGTGATCATCATAGCGGCCTGTTTGCCCATTCGCCGAGTGTATTTGCCTTGCCCAGCGATTTGCATGGCCTCATGGCGTGTTTTCCCGGCTAATGCCTTGGATTTAGCCAGATTGCCTATATATATACTTGTGCTTATAGATATATAGAGAGAGAGTGAGAGGGGTGAAAGAAAGAGAAACAGACGCCGGCGGTTTGTTTAGTGCGCGTGCGCGTGTTCACTGTACATGGCTCACTGTGGTCGTGCATGGCGCAGGCACAAGTTCAGGAGATCACACAGGGAAAAACTATAATGTAAAGGATACAAAAAATTAGATATAGGTTTGGAAAAAATTAAATGACAAGGATATAATATCAATGATATAGAGTACAAAATATTTAAAGCCTTTAGAGCATTTCTCCGTCTTGTATTTTCTCTTAAAATTCCATAAATGCAATGCCAAGTTTAGTACAATTCTTATTATATTTATTATTGTCATTCCTAATTATTATTATTTATTGCAAAATATTTAAGTATTTATCAGCTATTAGAAATACAAAATCCTTTAAGTTTATTCCTTCTTCCATATATTATACCCTTTATTTTCTCCATGTGCAAGCACTCATAAGCCGTAGCTGCTGCCTGAGCCGCAGTTGCAGTTGCAGTTGCTGTTGCCGTTGCTGTTGCTGTTGCTGTTGCGACCACAAGCGCTGATCCGCGGCAATGGCTAAAGGAATGCCTGAAATGTTTAGGCCGAGTTGGGATTACTGGCGTCCAAACATCGGGCCACTTCAAAGAGCCGCGGACATTTGATGGTAATTGCCGCTAAACGATTTTCAATGTTAGCTTGTAGAAACGTTAACATTTTAAATTTGTGTTATATACTCACGGACATGCGTATGTTAATACCCGACATCTACCCATTCGTACACCCATGCGTGTGTCGTTGAGTCCAGTCTCTGGGCCGGGGCTCTCTCATTAGTGGAATGCAACGACGACGACGACGACGGGGACGGTCCTGTTTATGGGAAAGAACGGGAGATTCAGTTTCCTCGGGGGAACTCGGCTTAGCTTGCCTTAGTTTAATGCACCTGGAGATGACTTTAGGTGACTGCCGTTTTTATTGGGGGGATTCGAAAGAACTTTAAACATTATTTTGCATAATTTATTTGTGCTTCCCGTTTAGGTAATGGCTGTCGTCGGCACACAGGGTCTTTGTTCGTTTAATAAAAAATTAAATTGCTTATAAGGTGTAAGGATTTTGAGAGGAAATGGAGGTTAAAAAAGAGTTGTAGATTATAAAGTATATATTTAATTTATAAGAACTCTGCTCTTGGTAAGGTCTTTGAGATATTCTTAGAGACTCCAAGTTCTTCTTTTCCCCCTCTTGAATATTTTTTGTATTATTCCATCACCAAGTACATGCAAATTCCCATATCTTGTTTGTACATATCCTAATGATCATAAGATGGCCCGGAATGGAATGTCTTTAATAACCTTGATCGCTGACTCGACCGTTTCACTCGAACATGAATGGATAAAAGAGTCATCTGCCGAGTGCCATCTCGCATGTACATTGTAGAACAATATTGATGACTGCGACTTTTCGATCGATCGTCAGCCGAGGCCTATATGGAGTGCAAAGTAGAATTCTCGAATCAAAATCAGCTCATTACGGAGGCTAATGTAAGCACAACAAAGCCATTCTGACGAGATTTATTCAACAGCTTTAAGTGCTTGGCAGGCAGGAGGAGGATGATGCAGCGCTAATGACACCGAGCACGACTTCTTCTTCGATTTGGATTCGGATTCGGATTGAGCGGATGCAGTGAAAAGAGGTACGATCTGGGTATTAACAAAAAAGACTAGTACTTGCGCACAGATTTTTTGAATAAGAATCCGTGTAACCGAGGCGAGCAAGGGGCAGACGCGGCGGCGGCGGTGTGAAAAGGCTTTCATTTCAAACGCAAACAATCGGGGCTGAGTAGGAATTGAAATTAATTTCATGTATCATCATTAATCAAAACACTCGCTGCCTTGTGAGCTGATAGGAGTTTGGGAATGGGGGAGTGCGACGGGTTTTCCTTACACATTTCATATCTGCGGCCATAACGATATTCATTCTGCTACACTTGGAAAAAGGAATATTAAAAGAGAAGTTATTAAAGGGGAAATTAAAGAGATTAAAAAAGAACACTCTAAGAATAGAGAAATTTAAGAAATTATATAGTAAAGTTACGGACAAAGTAAGAAATCAAAGGACTTATGAAACAGATACTTATAAACAGATACCGTGTGAAAAAAATTACGGATGAGGAGGCTTAGATACTGGCACAGTTTGGCTTAGACTTTCTTTATTACTTTTAATATTCATCAAAAAAATAAAGACTTCATTTTGGTTCCGTGTATCGAGTAGTAACATGGAGGAGGGCCCTGGATCGGCATGGAGTTGGGGGCATTCCCCGAGCCCAACTAATCAGCATGCAAAGAAAACAACATTAAGAGTCAACAACAGCGTCTGACTCTCAACACAATTATGAGAACTGACGTTGCAAGAGTTTCATGTTTAATGGCAAGTCACTTTCAGCGCCCCAGTTCAGTCATTCAGTCATTGTCATTCATCCGAACAGATGAACTGGAGCTGGAGCTGGAGCTGAGGCTGCTTTCGAGATTTCGATGGGATGTGACTGGCTAGGAGTCAAACTCTGAGCTGTCTCTCTAACGATGTTTTCTTTGGAAAGTTAGGAGCCGTTTCCAGTAGTTCAATTACAACTTCACCTCACTTAAAGTGTTTTGTTCGGCTGGGGCTGCCTCTCGGCCCTGCTCTGCCATCAATTATAATCCAAATATCTGGCGGGCGAAGAAACTCTCCAATCATTTGCATTTTCGCATAACCATTTTCGGTCATTATAAATTTGTACGCTTTTGAATAATATACATGTGTTTTATGCCACGCAAAAAAAAAAAAACAGTGGCAACCGAAAATGCTTAATTTACGCCTATTTATATTTTGTTCCCTTTCGAATTCGGATTCGGATTCAGATTGGATTGGTATAAAACACATTAACACAGTGGGACCCAAAAGCGAGACCTCCGGCTATAACACTGATATGAACAACGCTCGTTGTCGCTGTCGTTGTCGTTGTCGCTGCCTTTTGTTGCCACATAGCGTTTGTGTAGGCTGATGCTGACAATTTTGGGAACGGTCTTGGCTCTGGTTGGGGTTTTGGTTTCGGTTTCGGTTTCGGCCGTTAACAAAACATGACATTTAATAATACGTGTACAATACAAACAGACATAAGTGTTATCGCTGACTAAAAAGCTTTTTGTTGCTGCTGTTGCTGCTGCTGCTGGTGCTGCCCCCTGATTGTTGTTATTGTTTTGTATCTGTATCTGTGTTTCGTTGTCATTTCGTCGGTATCGGATTTTGTGTGTGTCTCGGCCTCTCCGACCAAATTCATAGCTGCCGCCGCTGCAAAAGGCCAAAACAAATGGCTCGCCATATACGCTTTTATTCGCGTTTTATCATTATTATTAATAATGTAGATTCGAAGCGGAGCGCAAACGTGTGCATGTTTTGTTTATTCAGTGGTGTGTCTAATGGCTAGTAACTGCCCCCCTTTATCTTTGGCCGATAGCTATTCAAATTTCAGCCCGGTCCGCGGGCCTTCTGGTAGCCAGTCAGTATGTGGCACTTTGGCCCTTACAAGATTCCATTTGCCAGCGAATATACATATGCATAATGTGGTTATAACAAGGGGTATTTAGTTTGATTTTGAACATTCGAAATGGAATAAATTAAGGGAAAGTGAGGCGACTTGAGTTTTGCTAAATTATTTAAATAAAAACGGTGATGTTGGGATGCTAAGGAAAGTCACAAGAGCTAATGGGTTGCCTTTGAGAAGTTTTTCTTAGATTGTGGCAGTAGTTGGTTTTAAATAATTTTTATTAAGTATTTTTTATATATTTTTAAGACATTTTAATATCTTTCTGACTCTCAAAACGAAGCAGAAATAGTTGACAAGGCCTTGCTAAGTAATTTAAGTGAATACGGTGATGTAGAGATGATTAGTAAGGTCTCAAAAGCTAATGGGTTGCCTTAGAGAAGTTTCTCTTACAGTTTTTCAATTCAGTTGATTCAAATATATTTAAGGTATATTTTTAAAATATATTTAACACTTTTTAGTATCTTTTTGACTCTCAAAACAAAGCCAAGGTTTGAGAATTGAAATTATATTTTAGTTACAGTTTTTGGGGTAATTTCCGTGGTTATAAAGCTGATATCGACCAATTGCAGCCGGCTTAAAGAAGTTATGCTCACATATGTACGTTACGTCTATAGTATATAGCTTATATACCATATAGCATTTAGCTTAGGACCGATGGAAAATCGCTGTCACTGCTAATGCCCGCGTGTGTGTGGCGTGAGGGGGAAAAATGCATCGACATCGACATCGGCATCGGCATCGAGCCCGGTGGTCGAAACATATGCAATATCCATCGCAGGAGGAAATGCAGTGCTCGCTGCCGTATCACTCGCATCCTGCCATTTATTTGTCCTTATTTACCGAGCTCTCCTAGGCAGGAACAGAGCAGGGAGGGAATGGGAATGGGAGTGGGAATGGGAATGGTATCGGGAGCATTGCCGCATCATGGCTGCTGACAATGAGAGTTGAATAGACGCCTCTGTTGCGGAGGAATACCTCCCTGTTGGCTCTTGTGCAGTTATTTATTTTTGAAGTTCATGTGTGCGGATATGGCGCGGATGTGTGTGTGTACACACACTGGCAAGGACAACGACAACAATGCGGCTCAGTTCCGACAGTCGTCATCCTGTCAAAACAAAGTGTGATTATTGATAATTTATGATGTCACGGATTTTTCCGGTCTTCGAATTATTATTTTATTGTCTTGCCAGGGCCATTTATTCTCTGTTTTTCTGGTCTCTAACACATTTACCAATGATTTCCCAACACTCGAAGTGTGACAGGCGCCTGAATAAGAAAAATGCCAAAAAATAAGCAGCATAAAGCGTTTATTTATTTAATGATTAAATATTTAACGATAAATGTGGCCTAGAGAAACCAATTGTTTATTAAAAGAAACTTACTTCTAACGTTAACTTTTATTTCTCTGCAATCCTTTTACTATTTAATGAGATTTTCTCCACTTTAAATCCTTAGTTTTTCTCGTCATAAACTGGGATTAAATATTTTCTAATGTTATTTAAACTCATCCACATATTTCCCATTTTCCCGGGGCATTCCATAAATATTTTCATACTAGCCTAAACTCTGTAATGTGTGTAAACAACAATTACGCATCCTGGCAGCCCTGCCATCTTGAAGGCATTCATTGTCCTTCGAGGCTACTTAGCATGCTAAGTTATTGGATATTTTGTGGTTAACTCCGGTAATGCCGCGCCTGCGCAATCGCTTGTCCCTCTGCGGCTCGACATCTGGTCAACCTGCCTGCCTTAGGTCCTTGCCTTGGTCCTTGCATTAACCTTCGGGCCGCACACGACCCAGGGTCATTTTCCGGCTGCGCATGCGCAAAACCGCAACAAAAGTCGTCCTAAATAAATATTTGCACTGGGCGGCCTCTCGGCTTCGGCTTGGGCTTGGGCTTAGCCCAGGCCGCTAATGCGATGTTTGTTAAACGACTGTTTTGCCGGGGATTTAGTGGTTGCCACACAGTGGTTATTGTGTGAAAAATCTGTGTTTGTGCCTAGCGCTTAAATTTATTGACGTAAGTAGTGGGCATGAAAATGCCAAGGTAAACACAGAGGGAGAGAGAGCGGAAGGAGGTACAGCCGAGCGCGGAGGAATCAAATGGCAAACCGGAAGCAGAACGCGGGACGGCATGTAACCATCACTTAACTGGCGGTAACGGCAGCACAGCCCAAAAGTGTCAGTAAATGCATATATGGTTATATAACCGTATGTGCTAATTTTATGGATGACAGATAACGGAGGCCAGCTGCATGCACTTTGGGAAGAAGGTAGCAGGAAATGGAGGGAAGTCGTACTCATATATATCTTAACTACATAATATAACATTTATTTCTTAGACTTGTACTAATTTTATGTAATTTAATTTATTAAAGAATTTAAAAGCTTATTTTTCTGAAGATAATTAAGAGTATTTTCGGATATATTCTCCTTAAAATAATAAAATGTTCCTTAAACCTTTTATTTACTTGATTAATTTTTATACATTTTCCTCTACAATCTTTAAATTTTCATCATTTTTCCCTCAGTGTTTCTTTTAAACAAAAAGTACAGGCTTCAACCTCCATGTTGGCACTGCCCGCATGCGCCTTTGGCTTCATTTTCAATTTAGTCGGGAACTGGCCATAATTTGTTCTGAAGCGAGTTGCGTCAGTAAATCCAAATATGAGAGAAGAAGCCTACCTCCCTCCCTTCCGGATCGTGGGGCACGCGACTCGGCCTCAACTCGCCCCGGCTTATTAGGTTAATTACGAGTTTTTGATTGGTAAATTAAGGCTGGGCACCCATCGTTGTTCGCTGGTCGAAGGGAAAGCTCCGGTCCCGGATCGTAATTCGGCACGCGGCAACCCGCTGCTCGCGCCAGCAACCATTTCGAAATCAGTTCTTAGCCGGAATGCCTCAATTCAAATGCGTAAATAATTAATTTGGAAGCCATTTAAGAGCTCGCGTCTGGGGCTGCCGGCTATTGACGCCCTCGGGTATCTGTATCTCTCGGCTCTCGGCCACAGATAAACCACCCGCCGCGCCTCATCATCATAATTTCCACAGCAGCAGCCGCCGCTGAGCAACGCCGAAGGGGCCCGCGGAATCCAAGCCAAGATGGGATGGAACCTCAGACAGCAGCTCAGCCAGGGAGTTCCCTTCTCACATCTTTTTTTATGTCTCTGTTAGGCCGTTTAATATTTAATCCTTTGCCACTTTATTAGTCCCGCCGGCAGGTGTTTCAACACAGTAGCAATATGACTCGTTAAAAATGCATTATAAACACCTGAAATTGGGGGAAAATAGACAGCGGTTTTGACAGGTGGAGGCGAGTTTTGAAGGCATTAAAATATATCCTTTACCTACGTTTAAAAGAAAGGCATTAGACACAAATATTTACAAGAAAATTAATGAAAATATACTTTTAATAGGCAATTTTATGGATAGGATATTATTCCATTACCATAAGCATTTTCAACAGGAAAAACAACATTTTCGCCCTAATGAAAGTATCTCTCTTGTGCTGATAGTACTTATTTCCAGTTATAAAAGTTAAACAAATATAGCCATAATGTGTACATTTGTTGCGTTCACTAATTGAACCCGCAATCGTGAATATCTTTTTTTGTTTTTCCCGGGAAAATGGCTCTCTACTCCGCTCTCTATTCAATTTACTATCTGCATCTGCGAAACTAATCTATAATTTTAATGTATGGCTACGAGAGGAGCGGCGATATCAGCGCGTGTCGCTATCAGTGCCGATAATGAATACACAATTAACGCCGCAACGCGGTCAGCAAATAATCGTAATCGTTTTTTTTTCTCCCCAAAAACAAACAGAAAGGCTGAGAAATACCAATAAATTCACGCAACACAAATGCGATATGGGGATTCTGCTATATCTGAATATGGCTGCCATAACACTGTTTCCCCGCAAAAAAAATAAAACAACAGAATAGGAATAACATTCCCACCTTCCGCATTAAGGACTCGGATCAGTCACGTACTGACATAGGTAACGCATATGTACATTTGCACTTGCGTCAGATACCGAAAAAGAACAGTAACTAGTGACAGCGGAGCCAACCGCCCCAATTGTCAGCAGATAACATCGGCAATTTATGTACCTGCCTGCTTTTTTCAATGTAATAACAAAGTTTGGTTCGTATAAATGGAACGGATAACCGCGTAACATTTCCCCAGTCGCCCCCACATACACTCGGAGGTGCACAAGGAGAAATATGTACCTTGTTAGGTCAGGAAAAAATTCAATTAAAATCAATGAGTATATTTTTAAAAGGTATGAATAAATTTTGTGGGCAACTAGTGCCTATGATACAGGAATTCTTTGCCTAATTTTATTTAACAACCCTAGAAAATAATTATGTAATATATTAATTATGTGCTTTATAAAATTTTATAGTAAACCTTAAGATATATTTAAAATATAGTCAAAGACTTCTCTGTGAAATTCATAATCCAATTCTTACTAAAGTCTTATAAAGAAAAAGTTTAAAGCTTAAATATTAAACCTTTTAGTCGGAATATTATCCATAGATCAGCAATTTCAGCATTTATATAAAATGAATATCCTCAATTACTAAATTATTTCGCTCACTGCACAATAAGTGCTCGAATATTTCGCAGGAAAGTGAATTATTTTGGGTGAGAACCCGTTTATGTCAAAACGATTGCCGAGAAATGGCGAGACCGAAGACACCGAGCTATAATTTGAGTGTCTAGGCCGCACTTATCTGGGATCGCAGGAGGGGCCCAAGGAAGGGCCTAACTTGCAATTACACCTCCGATCCCTACCTGTATTCACGCACACCCCCACACAGGAGCCGGGTAACTGGTAACTGGTAACTGGTAACTAGTAACTCGGAACACGCAATGATGAAATAAATCAAACAAAATAATTGCTTTTGTTTCAACGGCGAGAACATAACATTCACCGAAGTGAAGGCAGAGTCAGAGGCCGGGCCAGTCGAAGCTGTCGACGGAAAATATGCTTCGCACCTGTTCAATAGTGGCTACCAAGTACCAGAAGAGTACCAGGTAGACCCAAGGAGCGCTGCCCCGCTTCCTCTTCCATCTTCGACTGAATGCAAACGCAAATTTACGACACGCAACTTGTTCCGAGCTGCGGGTGAGACGAACTCGTGTTCTGCGTCAGCCCCACAAAAGACGCTTCCACCTCCACTTCCTCCACTTGGAGTTCCAGGTTTCGGCGACGACATGCCAACTGTCCTCCGGAGTGGTCCGGAGTGCAGCGCGGAAAATTAACAGCACCTGCGTCTGCGACTGAGTCTGCGCCTGCTTCTGGTTTGGGTTCGCGTTCTGGTCTCTTTCAGCAATTGTGGCAGCCTGAATGGAGTCGGGATCTTTGGCCCGACCTTCCATATCGAGTAATCCGCTCTGACTGCTAATTGAAAATCACAAAATGGTATGGAATTAAAGAGGACAAAGCAGTTAAGTGAGCAGCGAACTAGAGTTGATTGGCAAAGGATATTTTTATAATAAAAGCGGATGTACTTTACATACCAGCGAAGATATTTTCAACATTTAGAAATTAAATAAAATATTAATTTTATATAGAAATCGTAGAGTTTAATGGAAGTTAAATATTTCCATTTTTGAATATAAGCTGTTGATTCATATAATTTATTTAATTATTCCTTTAATTAACTATAAACAATAAATTATATATTAAAATATATCAAGGCTTAACATCAACAAAATCCCTGAAAACTTTAATGATCCATCTTTATTGTTTAGCAAAAATAAGCCCTGCAAATATTTTATTCCCTGTATTTTTACAGAAATTTCCGAATTAAAGAGCGGCTTTAAAATTCCTGAAATCAAATTATAACAAGGTCCTTGGCATTTCTGATCCGACGGCACAACGTGGCAATAAATGAATGTCGGGGTATAGTAAATAAGGCGGGCGCAATGAGGGATCGGCGTGGCGTCTGACATAATGGTCGGCCATTATTTCGCCGGAATCCTCAAATTGTCGTTGCCAGTACGAGTCTGAGTCCGACTCCAAGCTAAATTCACAACAAATTCGGGCCTGCCAACCCTCCGCGGTATTTATTATGGCATACCCTAAATGCACCCCACTCCAGGCTGCACTGCTCCGATCATTGGCGAGCGTTTTCCCTATTATGGTCGCCCAGCGGGTAGCCCAGGGAATAAATACTTTTGAATTTTTGAGACTGGCAGAGGGGGATGGGAAAATATAAGCGCGGGGTGGCGACCTTCGGCGGGGGTTGTTCCGCCCAGGCCAATTTGTATGTAACTCAATTTATGTACTTACAAAATATGCGTTGTCATTACCCAGATCGGGATGTGTATATAGAGAGTTAATAGTAAAGAGGCTGAAAGTCCTGAGAAACAATTTCTGTACGTAGTAAAAAATCTAATGGAACTAGTTTTGTCAGCTTAAGTTGAAATTCAATTACGGAAATATGGTTTTTAGGGTATTTTTAAAAGATATGGTACAGTTTGAAAGGGTTTTTTACAATGAATTAAT
>JAEIII010040585.1:0-10698 GCA_018905755.1 Drosophila ohnishii | reverse complement strand
ATACTAAAAACTTTCGGTACATGTTTTAGGAGAGGGTGTTATCACTTTTACAACGCTTGCTTTTGTTTTTAAATGACCGATTGTACATAAATAAATTAAGTACAAAATATGTACACACACACACACACACACTACAAATAGTTTTATCCCGAATAATACCATTATTTATCCCTTCTAGATATTTATTAGGGTACCACGAATCCGTGAGAACGCACAAATATCTTGCAAGTACCTTAACGCATTTTTCATTGCGAAAGAAAACTGTTTCTTTTTCTAATTCATTTTGCAGGATGTTTTTGCAAAATCGGGCTTAAGTTTTTTTTTTTTTGTTTTGTACGTCACGCGCAGTATCTAGTGAATAATGTGGCGTTAGGGTATTACTCAGAATCGAGTTCTCAAAATACGTACCGTAACGTAAGAGCTGTAAGCTTCAGATACAAAGCTTTTCACTACGTAGTCTTTCTATTTGCGGCTTTTATTGGTGCCTCTGTTCGTGGGACTCGTCGTCGTGGTCGTCGTCGGGTTTTTGTGTTGTATATTGGAACAGAAGAAACAGTTGAAAAATTATCATAAATCTCTCACGAAAGTCCTGAGTTCTGTTTTGATTCCTTTCAGAGCGGTGTACGCGGTTTGCGGTTCGCGGCATCTTGTAGATACATTTGCTGCTCTTCCTAACGAATTTGTGTTGTGTGCACAATCCTATGTCGCATATACATACCAAAATTTTAAATTACATACATATGGGTACCTAGGTACATACATACATACATTCATGTATTTGTATGCAAAAATGTGCAGTTCAAACTAAAGAAGGAGCTGCAGCAGCCGCACTGCTTCTTCGCTGGGCATGTGTAACGTATTACGTGTGCGTACCTTGTACCTATGAACGAAACGTGAGTACACATGTGTATCACATGCCTATGTACTCGCATTAAAAATATTATGTAAAATACATACCTACAAGACGTTCTTTCATCCCATCTCCGCTGCCATCTGCCACACACTCACACACACAGTCAAGCATTAACTCGGTAAAAAAAATGCGAAAACAGAAACGGAGCGAAACAGCAAAAGCATTTCTCAAGAGAAACCAAAATTCAGATACAGATATATGTACATACATATACGTGCATATATGTATCTTTTATCTTTTATTTTTGTGCCATGTCTGCGTATATTCGTGAGCGTGAATATATACGTTAAATGTTAAACGTGAATAAGGAATACACACACATACTGCTTTTACACATATACTTATTTATGTGTTATACATATGTCCGTGTGTACCTATATGCATTTTGTAACACTAAGAAAAAATAATACGCGCTTAAAACTACAAATTAAATGAAAGAATAATATAAATATATAAAACAATAAAAATATATAAAGATTTTTCCTAGTAAAAATAAAAGCTAAAACTACAAATTACGTCAATCAATTAAAACAATATAAACAATTTTTTCAGATATGTGCTCATTACTAAATAAATGTGTCTATTTAGAGCCAGTGGATATTTTTTCGAATGTTTCCGGCTTTATTTTTACATTGAATAATTTGATAATCCTTTCTTGGTGTCCTTTGTACAATTAGAGAACAATTTTTGATTCTCTATTAAGTTGTTTTTATTTATTTAGTTTATTCAATTTCCCAATACTTCGATTGGTTTGCTTTCTCTCAGTGCACTCACTGAGAGGGCACTCTGTCGGTGCTCTTTTCGACAGGAATACCGATACATGACGAACACATACGCTCAGATATACATACATATATGCACACAGATACACTTGGCAAAAATATGTGAGGAGCTAAGGCTATGGCCAAAATAATATAAATATATATACCTATTTTTGATAAGCTTCACGATAGGATACTATCTAGACGAATCTTCCTATTTCTGTACAATTTACCTCACAATCTTGAGACTTTCCCAACCGTCTTTATATTTCAGTCCTTAAAGTCTTGGGTATTGGCCAATTCAAGCTATAATAAGACGGTAAATCTACCTCTCATATATCCTGTATGCGTATAGTGAGAAAAAGTGCCATATGATACATCGATAAAAATGTCACGAAATGTCAATGTTGCATTATCTTACATCGAAAATTGGAGTATTAGAAAATATCGCAAATACAAAAATAACTATATATCGTCATCGTATGTGCAATAAATTGATAATTTGTTTGGTAGATGTATCAAACAGCTAACATCGAAAAAGGAGAGAGGGAAAGAGAGGGAGAAAAAGAAAAGTTATTTTAATATTTATCGATATCATTATTTTTATTCGACATATTCAAATTTCAATATCAAAGTCAGCTATTTCTTGTGATATGTGGTCCTATTCTTGGTTTAAAATATAAACAATTCAAATTGTTTGTATATTGGCCATTAGTTTGCTTTGTACAAAATAATTTAATTTTAATTTCGAATAACTGCATCTTAGAGTCTCTCGCAACACTATTTCGCCCCTATCAACTACACACACAATGTGAGCTTTTTCGAGAGTGCGTACTCGTTTGAATGTTTGTTGTGTTTGCGATGTTGTTTTTTTGTTGATTTTGCTAAAGTTTTCTGGTACAGTAGCTTTGACATATACATAAACGCCTACATAAGTGCATGTACAGATGCACATGAACATGTATGGTGGATAGGGGGCATGGGCAGAGCTTGCCGCCTGGCAAATTTTCGCTTGGTTGCATTTTGGTGCTTTGCTTAAAAATATTATGTGTATGCATATTTCTATCAAGCGTATTAGTATTTGCAAGTTTATATATCCATATATCGAACAGTTACCCCTAAAATATATGTTATCCTTGCGTATTCTGCTGTATCCTGTAAAACAGGCTAATATTAAACTGTGTTAGGGTTTTACAAAAGGCATGATTTACCCCACAGACATTATAATGCATTATATTTATTTTATTTACAGACGTACTAACGACGCGTTTGGCACTTGACCTATTTTGGAATTACCTAACTTTATACGAAGGACTACAAAATGGGAATAGAATTGATAGATAGAGTATCCTTCGATTAAAGGACGCTAACTGTCATCCCTATAAAACGGACGTTTTCATACATATTTTAGGAGATGCAAGTGGAAAGTAAAGAAATCCCACTGATAAGTAGTTCCTTCACATACGCGCCTGAAGTAGATTCTTCAATTATTTTACAACTAACTCCCACACGAGCCACAAAAGAACTAAGCAGAATTCTAAACGTTATCATCGAGTTTGCAGAACTGATCCTTCAAGAGAAGAAAGCGAATACGAATCACAGTAATAGTAAAAGTAGTCTAATGGCATCTAAAGTGGATATTAACTTGGCCACAACAGTTGGTACAGTGCCGCCTCCATCGTCATTTTTGAGCAGTACGCCTCCAGTTAGTGGTAGTAACTATGCCTCCCTTCTACCGGAATCGAATAGAAAACGCCAAAAGCTGTCCACCACCAATCAAGAAGAATCCAACAGTTGCGATGGTAATACCAATTCGAAATTGGATGCAAGTAAATCGGACATTAAGTCTGAGGATTATCAAGAAATAGACACTATCGAAAGGACATTGAATGTAGATATTTTAGAGAAAAACACATCATCCAAAAATGAGTGCTATGTGGCGCCAGAGCAAGCTTTGGTCACAAGCGTAGAGCTAGTAGTTCCAGCTCCTCCTCCGGCAGGAGACTTAGAGTTGGAGTCAAAGCCTAACGCTGGCGGTCTTTATAATAGCTCTAGTAGTAGTTCCTGCGATTCGTCAAGATTATTATTATTACCAAACGATAAAATTGATGGTTGTGTAAATGACTCTTCTTCCAGTTTGAATATAAGAATTCCTACTAAATTAGAATTAACAACGACAGCAACAACGGGTGATATTCTGCTGTCCGATAGGAGATCTTCACTGTGGACACCTCACCAAGATCAGTCTGGCAACACCCCGGATGACACCAACAAGCCGGAGATTGTAAATCATGTAAGCCCCGAGGTGCCATATCAACTGCATCATCGGCACTCTGAACTTTTGCTTCAAATCGAAAAGGATAACACGGAAACAGGAGCTTTTCCAGTGCCATTGCATCAGCACGTCCAACATAATGCTCCAACACAGGACCAACAATATGGACGACCAACGGATCCCAATTCTATAGATGGCCATTTGCGAAATAGTTTTTATGCTCAAATGCTGCAGCAGCAACACTTTCAACAACAAACTCAACACCAACAACAAAGTATGCATGAGCAGAGTTCGAGACACCAACAACAGAATGCAACAAGTTACAACAACTATAATGCTCCATTATTTCATAACGCTCCATTGTTTGGCACACCACAAACTGATCATCATCTTCGCCAGCAGCAACAACAAACATTAGAATGTCACGGGTTACTAGATCAATCGACAAATGTTTCTCACCAGCAACACCAACAGCAAATACAGCAGCATCACCAACAGCAACTGCATAATCAAAATCAGCATCAACACCAACTCCAACAGCAACATCAACATCAACAACAACATCAACAGCAACTTCAACAGCAACATCAACAGCAACATCCACATCAACAACAACATCAACAGCCACATCAACAGCAAAATCAACATCAGCACCACCACCAACAACACCACCATCAACTTCAACAACAAAATCAACTTCAACAGCATCATATTCAACAACAGCAGAAGCAAGAGCATCACCAAAAACGACAATTGCACGAAACCTATAACGATCTCATTATGGAAGATTTTCACGAGGAACCCAGCTCGACCTATAAACTGTGAGTAGTCCGTATTTATTTTCCAAAAAAAAAAAAAAAAAAAAAAAAAGATTAACTTTGGCACAACTTTGTTTGCATACCCTTGTATTTTGCAATTGGATTAAGAAGCGATTCCTCTTAGTCAAATAAAAATAAAAACTAACAAAATGTTTTTCATAAATACAATACATTTACAGTTTGAAATTTTTATCCACATTTACCGATTCCAACGGTGCTATATCATATTGTAATTGTAGTCTCAAAATAGATAAAAATATGGTAAAAACTTCAAAAAGTATTTTTTTTATAAACTTCGAACGTTTCTATGGCAGGTATATGATATAGACAGATAGCTCCATAGCTCCGAAACTGAGAGACTAGTTTACTAGTTTAGAAACGGACAGAAGGACATGGCTAGATCGTCTCAGCTGTTGATGCTGATCAAGAATATATATACTTCTTTCACTGCGTTGCAAACTTCTGACTAAAACTATAATACCCGGTAAGGGTATAATAAATTTAAGATAAGATAGATACGAATACTAAAAGATATTAACGTAAACATAACCATGAACATTTCCGGTATATCTTGATAATTAATAAATTTGTTTATTTAGAACACTTTCACCGAACAACGTTAAATCCGAAAATCAAGACGATGGATATGAGACAAGTGCCGGCGATGTCCTAACCCCAAACTCGCACAGTTCGTCTACCAATTCGGTGACGCCGCAGCATCAAATGCCACAACATCTAAGCATCGGAATAATGTCTCATCTTTCCAACCAGAAAAAGTCCGATGACCAACTGTTGTTGCTATCAAAGAATCCCACCAACAATGATTCAGGTGCTCCCTCCACAACAACCCTTGCTCATTCTCATGGTCTTGATCTGGGCATGGCGACAGCACAATCTGCTCAATGCCCAAATCCCACCACAACTGCCGTTGATCCATTCAGTTTCATGGGTGAGGAAATGCGCAGCATGCTTTCATCGCCGGCAGCCCATCATCGCCACATGGAGAGCACAGCTTTAGCACCTGCGACGTGTTATGCGACAGAATCAGGGTCAGGAATAGAGTCAGGGCCATTATCAGTGCCAAGTGCCGGTGATGATATATTTCAGCATCCGCCGCAACATGTTAAAAATAATGCAGAAAACTTGAATAACTCCAAGCCAACGCCAAAAAAAAGGGGACGAAAAAAAAAAGTTGTTACCACAACTGAAGGTACGACTGAAGCAGCGATGACAGTGCAAGTAACTAATCAGGAGTAAGTTATATTTTATCCAATCACTTTTATTATAATATTCACTATACACATTTCACAGCACTCTTCCTCCTGTTAGCGAAGATTCCTCTGGTGATCTGCTACAAACTCTTAAGCCGAAGGAACGAAAAAAGCACGATCGTTTCAATGGGATGTCCGAAGACGAGGTCATCAAAAGGACAATACCCGATCATCTGTGTGATAATCTTGATATCGTTATAGTGAGTTGTAAATTTCGGATAATCCACAGATAAATCTGATTCTATATTTGAGAAAATATAATTAAGATTCAATTAATATTAGGAGCGACGAATAATAATATTTATTTACAGGTCGGTATAAACCCTGGCTTATTTGCTGCCTACAAGGGCCATCACTATGCAGGACCTGGCAATCATTTCTGGAAATGCCTTTATTTAGCGGGTCTCACCCAAGAGCAAATGAGCGCCGATGAAGATCATCAATTGCTTAAGCAGGGCATAGGTTTTACGAATATGGTGGCTCGGGCCACTAAAGGTTCAGCGGATCTAACGCGAAAGGAAATCAAAGAGGGAAGTCGGATTCTTTTGGAGAAGTTGCAAAGATTTCGCCCGAAAATTGCCGTCTTTAATGGGAAGTTAATATTTGAGGTCTTTTCCGGCAAAAAGGAGTTTCATTTCGGCAGACAATCAGATCGTGTAGATGGCACTGATACCGTAAGTTTCGTTTTTATATCGGTGTTCGGCAAAGCGTCGGCAAATACCTCTGCCGAAACTCTGACGCACACTATAAACCAAACTAACTTTTACTTTTTTACTCATACGCATGCAAATCAAAATTGTATAAAAGGTTGCCAATCCCCGTTTTATACCTAAGAACAGTGTTGTAATGTTGCCAAGAAGATTCTAACAAAATGCAGAAGTCATTTCCAACCCTGCAAGGTTATATATGGGTCTTTCCCAGGTCGCGTACGGTCCATTTTTTTTTCTGCTTTACATATAGCGCACGGGGCAAAAAAGCAAGCGACAATACAATTAAGTTTCTCATTAAAATGAATGAAAATCAAAAAAATCCACTTTGCGCTGTATGGCATTCGAAAATTACGATATCTGTTTTTGAATATGCTAGATTCTGTCAAAATTTATCAATTGGATTACTGTAACTATTTAACAAAAAAAGATTTTGGTGCTCCGTAATCGCCCATATTGAATCTTAGTTTTCTATCCGAATGAAACTTTACAGATGTTTTTTTTTTTAATAATGTATGTAGTATGTATGTCGGGCTTTAAATAACGATTTTAAATGCTTTTGTATTTTTCTTTTTAACGTTTTACTTTTGTTAGTTATTTTATTTACCTGAAATTAATCGATATCAGATGATTCATTTGCAAACTGCAAGGGTATACAAACATCGGCGTTCCAAAGTTTACTTCAGACTTTTCCTGATATATGTATGTATATATTTTAGTTAATATCCCAATCGTCACGACGCAGCATGTTTTTTGGTAGCTTAGGAACTTTTTGTTTATTTATTTTCCTAATGGCTTTCTATCCATTCTTTATAAATTTCAGTACATTTGGGTAATGCCATCATCGTCGGCGAGATGCGCTCAATTGCCACGCGCCGCTGATAAAGTACCATTTTATGCAGCACTAAAAAAATTCCGTGACTTTTTAAATGGTTTAATACCGCAGATTGATGAATCAGAGTGCGTGTTTACAGATCAGCGGATTAGACAGTGTAGCGAGCAACAGCAGCAGAATGTAGACAACAAAGGCAATCAGTCGGCACTCTCCTTTGTAGATAATTGTGGTAGCTCAACCTCTATTGCTGGTGACTGTGGGGGTAACCCTGACGTTCCAGATCCCTTACCTTCTAACAAATTATTGCCATCGCACATGATTTCGAACGAGAATCCTTATTCAAACGATACCGCAGATAGTCCCATGCGACATCCAAGCAATACTACATCGTATCTGTCAGTGTTTGGACATCAATCCCTTCCGCAACCACAACCCGTGGAGAAAAAAAAACGTGGCCGTCCCAAAAAAATAAAGGGTCAGCAAGAGCTAATTATGGATCATCGTGCACCTCAGTATAACCATCACCATGACTTCAATAATATACTCAATCTCTCTGTGGTTGAAACACCCAAAAAGAAACGTGGGAGGCCAAAGAAACTAAAGCCCACCGCTAGCCTTGATAGTATATTGGACAACAACAAGACGTTGTCAAACACCAGCAATCCATTGTCTGCTGCAGTACATCCACTGGATCAACACACAACAACAACAACAACAACAACAACGACGGATGCCTCGCCCCCACAAGGCAACAATCATCAGCAATTGCCGCCCAGTCTGTACAATACTCCGCCACCATCGCACATCCTGTACACCGCATCGGCCTCACCGATGGCCTCACCCGCCTGTAATTATACGCAGGTTCATAACCACGGGACTCCCACTGCTGTGGGTGTCCAGGTAGCGTCTCCCAATGATCATTTATTATTGGCAAAGCATGGATCTTCTCATGAGCAACAACCGCATTTGGGCGAAACGCCGCCACCTAGTTCTCCGAATATGTGCGGCGCAGTAGACTTCGAGCAGCTGCCGGAGAATCAGTCAGAGTCCAAAAAGGTTACAGCGCTGGCTGTGGAAAAGGAGGAGTACAATGACAGTCCCTCACACGATCCAGAAACAACCCAAATCCAAGTTCCAGTCCATTCAAATGAAAATCACTATCACCAGCAATGGCTTTCGTCGCCGCATCATCATAGTCCCCAAAGCAAACAGTTGCCTCCTCCACAGATACAGCATTATCATCAGCAGGAACAGACGGAGCATTGGCAGCGTGGTTACGAGGAACAGAACCCCCAGAATCATCCCAATCCCTATTTATTAATCTCTTCCGCACACCAACCTAATCAACACATAAGCCCAAGGAACACCAACTTTGGTTCTGATGTGGCCCGCAAGAGCTTGTGTGGCTTGGAGTCTCTAGTTGATCAAATCCCTGCCATCAGAGAGCATGATGAGACCATGTCAGCGACGGCGCAAGCTGCAGCTGCAGCTGTTGAAAGTCGCTTATTAGGTTTGCAGCAACAGCAACAGCAACACCAAGGCAAACGCTGCAGTCAAGATGAAGAGTCCTCTGGCACTTCCGATAATAACAATGTGATTAGTAATAACAACTTTTCGGTCTCGAGTCTTGTGGCTGTCAAAACGGATAACGATAATCTATATCTCAACAACAGTGGTGAACACCGTGGAAACGCAGGTGAAAGTCACGCAAACACCAACACCAACATGGAATATTATCATCATCAGCATCATGTAGTGACCCCTCATCTGATTAATAGTTCAGAGCCAAACCTCCAGCATTCACATGGATTCCCTTCTCACTCTCTTCCGCATTCTTCTCCGCACACTCATTCTTCTCCCCATTCACATCCCTCTCCCCACTCACATCCTTCTCCCCATCCTAATGCCCATCCCCACCCATCTCCTCACTCTCACCCCATGTATATGGAGCTCAACCACTTGGGCCACATCCCCACACTGAACGTAAACTCGACAGTTTACGCTTCAACAGCCTATGGCTCGCATCTGCAACATAGCACAGGATCAGGGTCAGGGTCAGGGGAATACACAACCGGAGCTAGCCATCATGGACACTTTAGTCCAGTTCAGGTTCAGTGTTCCTCAACGAGCTCTACACCAACCCTACATGTGCCGAGCCCCAATTACCCTTTTCATCATCATCCTTACGGAGGTCATACGGCACCACAAGCCTCCTATCCAAGTTATGTACATCCCTCGCATCATGGTCACCATCACCCGCCGCCACCACCACATCATCATCCTCTGAGCGTTTTTGATCACTTGAAACCGTCCGATATTGGTGGTTATGGCAGTTTTTGATTAAAAATCGACAAAGAACTAACGAAACTTGAAGCGGAAACCGAATCATCGCAACGATCTATCGAATATACAGGCTTGAATGTGACTCTTTAATTGTTAATCGTCAATCGATTATAGTTAATCGCAAATATTCGGCGTAAAAAAAGCGGCCTCAACCCAAATTGTCGCATCTCCAGCAATATTTATCAATCTCCGGCCTTGCCGATCCTTTCTACTTTTTAAAGAACATTTTTTAGAGTTTTAGACCTTATATAAAATATAAAAAATATAGAAAAATAAGAATAACCAAAGACTCCGCCTAATATATATAATTTTTTAAGCGTTACATTACATTACAATAATAAATACTACATATATAACAATAACGATAACGATATTATATACGTAAACATACAGGAAAAACTAAAATATTATTATTAGTACTTAATTATGATTTAACTCAAAGGATTTACAAATAATAAAAAAAGTATACAACATAGTTTACCCGTAAATCGAAAATAAAGCAAATTTCTTAGAAATATTTCGTGAATCTGTAGATATTCTATTTCATTTTACAATTTGTTTCATATATCCTTTTCTGTTCAAATCTCTCGGAAGGTTTTCGACAAAGTTCACACAAATTTTTGTACATGTGAATGGACTAAATATGGGAACTTTTCGGCAAATAGGAGCTGGTGCTCTCTTTCTCTATCTTGAAAAGTGTTTAAAACAGAGTAATCTTAAGCATGATGAAATATTCAACTATTATTATATTATACATTTTTTAAGTCTCGTCCCT
>JAEIII010040569.1:0-10114 GCA_018905755.1 Drosophila ohnishii | reverse complement strand
CTAAGTTCGGGAAGCCGAAACTTGTATACCTTTGCAGATCATAACCAAGGCAAAAATGCATTCATTTAAATTCGGAAAGATTTTCTGTGCTGGTTTTTTGTAGGTGAGCATATCTGCATACTGAATTTTAGAATTTTAAGAAATCAAAATTTTTGTTGATTTTTGAGAATTTTGAAGATGTAACCCCTTATAAAATTTAAAAAAAATTAAAAAAAAAAATGTTCTTTCCAACATGGCCAAAAAGACTCGCCTGTGGATGCTGATCAAGAATATATATGATTTGTGGGGTCGGAAATGGCTCCTTCACAGTTTTGCAAAGATAATAATACCCTGCAGGGTATAAAATTGTACTTTTTTCCTAATAAAAACTAAACTAAACTAGGCACGGAATTTGAAATAGGCATGTACATCGACAGAAAAAGCCTGATCTGAAATATCGGCAAAGATATCGCGCCAAAAATATCCGAAATATATTATTTAAATTATTTTTCTTTTTTTTTAATATTAAAAATGTTCAAAATCAAAGAAAATTTAAAGCAACTTTAAAATATAAATTGAAATATTGACTTTCGTGCCAAATATTGCCACATTATCGATGTAACGATTGCTGACCTTTCTATTTCGAATTTAAGTTTTAAACAATTTACAGAAAACATTTAAAAGTGATTCCGAGAGGTAAAAACTTAATTTGTTTGAACGGCGGCGGGGGACATCATGCATTTTCGATAATCTATTGGTTCTTTTTTGTACAATACAACTTTCGTTTAACAGATAAAAACTCAAGCTCATTGAAGGCGGGGTCAGGGCAAAAAACAAAACCAAATTAAAATCAAAAACCAAATCAATCGATAAGATAAACTAAAACAAAAATAATGACAAATTGTGACTTTTTGAAAGTTACAAAACTACAAAATTATAGACGTACCTTATGCTCACTCACATCTTAAATTTGTATTTGCTTTCTGTTTCTGACATTGACTCGCGCTTTTCGGCAAAAATATTGTGTATTGGAAATTGGAATCTTGGAGATGTTGAGGCGCCCGAACAACAACGACAGCGAATGGCTAAAAAGGTCTCTTATTTTCGAACTAGGCTCTTTGGGAACTCAAGAAAATGGTACAAAAGAGAGTATAAGTTAACCGAAAAGAGATGAAATATGTTTGATATAAAATAGGGTCGTTCTCGGGGGAATGTGTGAACAAGAAAAAGAAAAAGGAAAAGCGAATGGGAAACTGAAAACTGAATCCAATAGAACAGCAGACAAAACACTTTTGACTTTTGGTTTTTTTTGGCGAATCTTTCGTTCAAGTTTTATATTTTTCGACTCGGTTTTGCATCTGTGTATCGTGTATTATGTGGCAATTACACATTCTTGGCTCCAAAAGTTCACTTGGGGTACAAATCAGAGCTCGCAAATAACAGGAGAAGATTTATTATAGTATGTCTCCCTATATTTGGATATATTTGTTATTTTTAAACGTTCTTAGCTGACCGAAAATCAAACCCCTATTTACGAGCTCTGGTACAAGTATATATAAATATATCAGGGGAATATTGCTTAGGTTGTGTGACCGTCTTGTGTAAAGTAAATCGTGTTTGCCTTTCGTTAACAACAAGCACAACAATTGTTGGTGAGCATAAGGTTTACAATATTAGTTTCTTTCTATAACCTACGTAATACATACATAACACATTCAAAACCCTCTTTGGCTAGACTATTCTATTCTAGGCTAAGTAGTTTCGTCTGGACATTTCGAGTACTAGAGTATTTGTCATCGTGGATTAATTATTTGCTTAATTGTTTAATTTTTTAGCTACTGTGACCTACTTGTGGTGGGCAAGGGCAATGCATGCTCTAATTATCTAATTTGGTAAGTCATTCGAATCGAGTTTAAAGTATTTTGTCTATATATCAACAAGGTCACGTCTGACAAAAATTCACTTTGGTGTTTCAAAATACTGAAGTCTACTGGAGATTCCACGTCCTGGGAGATCTCTAGTGCCTTATTGCTTTGTATACGAAGATCTCGAGTATTTATTGCTTTATATACACATAAATCCAGGTAATACTTTTGCTATTTAATAAAATATATGCTTTGTTGATTTCTTGCTTTCATGATTTACAAATCTACCTACTAACGAGTCTTCTCTGAAGATACTAGCACTATCCGCAATTTTCCTGACAATTTCCTACTATATCTACTATTAGTTTACATCAATTCCGAGTGTTTTGTTTTGAGTGTTTGTTAGGTATTGCAAATTTCCTTTGATTGATACGAATTTATATATATATACAGGCAGGAGGTTCTCATTAATCGTTAATATCTGTAGGTGTATATATGTAAGACTAAAACTAAATGGTAACGCGTTTTTGGCAGTGTATTAATAATACTATAAACTCAGACACGCACACATTCGGAGCAGAGAAACTATCTCTCTCTCTCTCTGGACAGCCACACGCACAGCCAGCACAGATATGACAAACTAACACGCTACATTCAGTTATATTTGCTATGCATTAGCGATAGGATATTGGTAGTAAGTATTACCCCAACACACACGCCCACCTTAAAGTATTCATACAGTGAAAGCTCTTCCTAGGAGAACCTCTGAGCTCTCAACTCTTTGAATCCTTTGGGAATTTAGGTTTTCCCAGGTAACTAACATAAATTATTATGGAAATTTAAATTAATGGCATTCAATGGCTTTAATGGCTTGGTAATACTTTTCATTGCAATGTAAATCCACCCTAGAGAGTTTCTACTGTACTATTAAGTGGGTGTGTGTGGAGGTGGGGGCTTCATTCTTGGCATTGATTGGTAATGGCAATGATTTGGTTTTCGTTTTTGGTTTCGTTTCGTTAATTGTTTTGGAACTACTTCATGGAAGGAACTCTAGGTTTTCTAAACTACATCTCTAGACGGGATTTGGGTTAGATATGACCCTGCTGGGAGGACTCGCGGGGTCCTCAAAGGTACAATGTATATACGTATTTTCGGTTCGATATATAGAGACACGGAGGAGACAAAGGATCAACCGTTTAACGATTAGTTATAAACAGAGTAGACGACTTAGACAACCTCTTGTGATCTTCTCGATTTGCTTCTCCAGCCGGTGCTCAGCCTCTATCGCCTCCTCTGTGGGCTTCGGTGCTCCCGGGAAGGCAATGATGATGATGCTCATGTTATCCCGACTGCCCTGTGTTTGCATAAACGGATAAAAGCATTACATACTGGATTTATGGAAGCTTACCACCCACACACTCACCTTGTGCAAACAAGTGTCCACGACCTGATTGGCGATGCTCACCAGGTCGCTAGTCACGCGCAGTCGCGAATGAATGAAGCTGCACACATCCTCGTTGGACATCACATCCCAGATGCCATCGCAGGCGAGGACCAGAAACTCATCGCTATCCTGGCGGCTCTGGCAGAAGATCTCCGGTTCGGGGGAAACCAGCTGCTCGCACTGGCCCTTCTCCTTGACGTTTTTAAAGTCGTAATCGCCCAAGGCTCTTGAGACGGCCAGCGTGCCGTTAACGCGCTTGATCATAACACTGCCACCGGCATTGTGGATGCGCTCCTTCTCCTCAGGCAGAATGGGTTTGTGGTCCTGCGTGGCGAAAACCGGCACTCCTTGGCGACAGAGAACGGCACGGGAATCCCCGCAATTGGCGATGTACACTTGGGTGAGGCTGACAAAGGCGCAGACGGCAGTAGTGCCGCCGCATTTCTCCTCCTCCTTGGTGAACTCTGGCAAGTCCCGCATCACCTCGTCGATGCGCAGGAAGCCCGTGCGTATGCCCTTCACGTGATCGCCGCTAATGAACTCCTCGGTGCTAACGATGCTGTCCAGCAGATGCTTAGCACAGTGCTCGGACACCTTGCAGCCGGCATGGCCGTCGAATACAGCGAAGAAGCTCCAATCATTGAGCGAATCTCCGAGACCGGCGCGCGCATAGTAGGCATCCTCCATCTCACAGCGCCAGCCCTGCATCGAGCTGACGCCGAAGAGCAGCTTGTTGCCCTCGCCTTGGTCATTGTGCTTGGCGGTTTTCGGCTTATCCAGGAATCCGCCCATGTCTACTGAACATGCTGTGAGCTGTGTGCCGGGCGGGTGTAATTCGTTCGCTGCGCCAAGTAGACTCGCCTGTGTCCCAAGGAGCCTAGAGAGAGTGGGGAGGATTCAGTGGGACCATTAATCGACTGGCAAATCAATAAACAAACACTTGAGGCCGGTTTTTTGGCCTTGAACTCTGTGTGAAAAAGAAACAAACTCTGGGGAAGTCAGAAAACGAAGTTTGGGTTCGGTCTAGACAACTTGTAACGATTATTTACTCAAGGACTTGGAGATAATAATAGTTTTTCAGTTAATAAAATAAATATTCGATATTGCAAAGGTATGACACGCTACTGTCAGTCACGATCTTTACAAAAATAATGGATATACGAGGCTTACAATACAAGGCTTTCGAGGCTTCTGCAGAATGCCTTTTCCTCTCCAACAAAACCTCAAGTGTCTGGGTCTCGGCATTGAACAAAGAGAAATTGGAGTTGAGTCATTACATTTGGATTTCAAGAAAGCATGAAATATGTGTTTATTATTTCACTGGGCTTTAACTATCTTCTAGTGTTTATTTTATGTTGGGATTACGAGAAAATCTCTAGGAATGGAATCTGGTAAGGGGAAGCCCCTGTAGAAGCAATCTTATATCTTATTACCGATCCATTTACACTACTAGTACTTGCGAAATCGTTGACCTTATCAGAATATTAACAAGTAATAATAAATCTGACGTATTATTATAAGCAAATGCTTTAATTATAGCTTTATAAGGCAAATCATATATGATCTTATCGGCTAATAAGTATGAATCATTGAAGGGTTTTGTAGAATTGTCTGGAGAAATCTTTTGATTTAAAGGAGTATTTAGCTGGGAAACAAGCAGAAAGATTTCGTAGTTTGTATTTATGTTTGTATTATCTAGAAAACAATATTTCAGTTGGACAGTATATAAAGTGGTGATCTAATCAAGGGGATTTGCTTGATAAAGCGCCTATATCTCCATATACTAGGGGGAAGTTAATCAAAGCCTAACGAAAGGATAAACTTTAAATGAAGACTCGCCTAAATAGCCTTTAAGATATGGGGATTTATGTTTAGCTGGATTTATATTGCTAAAAATCCTGACAAATTCGTTGATTAAAGCCAACTTTCTGGCACTCTTTCTTTCTTTAACCTGATATTTAGAAATGTTACCCATTAAAACTTAATGGAAAATGGAATTAGCTTGGAAATTAAGTAAATCCTAGTTGATGACCAATAATTCATAATGCTTTTTGAGCGGTTTCCTCCTTCAAACTTCTGGGGAATATTTTTTGAGCAAGGACACCAACAAAAACAATAACAAAACAAACGACACATAAAACGGAAATTCTCAAGGCAGCTCCATTGGCCGCCCACGCTTTTCCGCCTCCTTTGACGCCGCTACTTGTTGTTGTTTCGTTCACTTTCCCTTTTGCACATCGATTTATCAAGGACGCGCGTTCGTCCTTCCTTATTTATATTATATTCCTAAATGTAGCGTTATTGTTCATGTAGGCGTTTCAAAGAGTTAAAAGAAAAGTAAATCAAAAGGAAAATGGGTTAAAAACGCGCGGCAGCATCCATAATTTAAGTTTCTACGCTGCTTCGCGCTCGTTCCCAATAACACCAGCAGTTGGCAGCCCCATTTTCGTAGTGTACCGAAGAGGGTGGGGGGAGGGGAAAAACAGGCATGGCCCCGAAAAAATTGTTAATGAAAACACACGCCGCGATTTATGAACTGTTGGCGCTGTTGAGGAAACCTTCGCTCTCGTTATTTTCACCTCGCAAATTTTAAGTTGATGGTCTTCGCCTTCTGCTTCTTCTGCTTCGCCTTTTGCCGCCTCCTTCTCTCCACTCGTTCCTCTTCTCTGCTTCCTTCTTCGCCTCTCTGTTCGTGTTCGTGCCTGTGTGTGTGAGCTGCGTATGTGTTTGCGCGCGTGTATGTGTGTATGCGAGTGGCTGCCGTAAGTAAGAAAATTTAAGAACAAAAAATCCCGAGTGTCAGCGTTTTCCGCATCGCCGTTTCTGCACTTCCCGATGGCCGAACGAGTTACGCGTCAATTAACACCGTTTGCAGGCCGCTCGCTGCACCCTTAAAGCGTAAATTTGATTTTTTCTAATATTTTGATTAACAAAGTGACGCACTAGCAATAGGGTTGTTGAAATTTTTTTTCCAAATATCGATGTCGCGATATTTTTATTTGATATTTTTTGATATTTTTCCCCTGGTCACTCTGAATGTCAAAGCAAATGTCAATTTACATGCTTGGGGTAGAATTCTCGTTTTTGGGGTAGAATTCTCATGTAGAGTGTAAAAATGTAAGTATATAAAAATATCAATATATCGATATTTTTCCTGAAACTGACGATCTGGCAAAGCTGGTCGCTAATGGCACGAGCGACCAGCGTTGCCAGACTTTTCGCATACGAGCGACCAAAAGTACCAGATCGACAATTCCAATTAGAACCTTATTACCGACCGATTGGGAAAACTGCCGGCGGAGTGGCAACCTTGCCGAATTTGAATTTTCGAAATTATTATAAAATCAGTTATATACAGGTACAGGGGAAGCTTAAAATTGTATAGAATTTTAACATCTATTAAATCACTCGCAGGACTTGTAGCATAAAGTGGCTGGTGCAATTCCAGTTCAACAACTCCTTGTAGTGGCCCAGCAGGACTGTCTTGGTAGGGCACATCGATGGACATACAGCTGAATGTCGGCGGCGGCATGGAAGTTCAGGTGTCCAGGCTCCGTCATCCAGTTGTTGGTGCACCTGGGCCACCTTGCGGCCTGGTGCGAATCGAAGGAGTAGCCCATACTTATTTTTAAAATTTTTTCCTGGTTTTTTTTTATCAAAATTGGAATTAGGCTGAAACCAAACCAGGCAATTATTTTGAATATTTAATAATATTAATTTGTTTTTATGTGAAAGTTTTTTATAGCAATAGATAACTTAGTTCTGAGAATTCTCCTTGCTTTCATTGATAATGGTTTTTACGACCTTCAAACATCGTCTTGATAATGGCGACTGAATAATAACTACACCTGATAATGAGCTAATAATTTAAGATCCTGAATTCGATGAATAAACATAATAAAATGTAATTCTATAAAATACTTCCATAGCTCCTCAATCAGAAAGTAACTATTTTTAATCAAAATGACTAATTGATCTAACGATCATGAGGTTTATGGGGTTTTTTGTTTATGAAAGAAAGCCCCTTCCTTGATTATTTTTAAGCTCTTAATTTATTGGCTTTCGCTTAAAAATTCGAATTTCCTTGATTTTAAATATTTATTAA
The DNA here is from genome assembly GCA_018905755.1 of Drosophila ohnishii. Lineage (NCBI taxonomy): Eukaryota > Metazoa > Arthropoda > Insecta > Diptera > Drosophilidae > Drosophila > Drosophila ohnishii. Next base: position 2,721 of record JAEIII010040569.1, on the reverse strand, counting down.
TGGTTGGTCGACTTAATTGACGTCGGTAAAGCTTCTTCAAGATAATATTGCTATTAAAATGGTATTTTTTAGACCCTACTAACAATCGTTTAAGATGGAAATAGGCATATCTGTGCGATTTTCGGGGGGTTTCGCTGATACTGTTAAAGGAAACCAGGCCGACTCAGCGTCATAATAAAAGCGAGTAAATAAATAATTCCCCCGATAATTGCCGGATCGTAAATCTAGGGAGTCTGATTAGGAGTCTCTTGCAGTATAAAAGCCTTTAGGCACCAAACTCTCACCCAGTGTGTTCTCCATCGCGAAAAAGTGAAAATGCTGTTCAAGACCCTTACCATCTTCCTGGCCATCGGCGCCGCCTGTGGAACCGTAGTGCCCGCCGCCTTCGAGATCACCGAGGAGACTACGCTGACCGACTTCCTGCTCAACTCGCCCGCCCTGCGCTCCGGGGAGACCTTCAACGCGGCTTGCTTCGACTACTACCTGCCGGTGCTGAAGGGCCACGCCGACCAGATGGACACGGACTTCGGGGTCTGCGATGACAGCTACTCTAACGCCTTTGTCCTGATCGACGGCAGCTACACCTACGCCCGCGACGAGCTGAAGGACTCCGTCCGCAGCTCCTGCGGATCCCTGGTGCTTTGCGATGCCGAGAAAACCAACTTGGATGCCTTCGGGTGCCTGGCCAACAGCGTGAGTGTTTGGGAAAATATCTGAATACCAAATAGGGAACCAAGAGGGGTTTATAAATAAAATTTTAATCTATTAAATTGTGAAGATCTAGAGTATCGTGAGTCGAAGTCGAGTAATCTATTAATTAATGAATTTACCTATAAAATTGCAGGGTCCCTCGAGCTCCAGGGATCTGGATGGTGTCTCGGACCAGGCCGCCGATCGCCGAACCAGCCTGCTGGGTGAGGTGGACGGCATCACGAAGACGCTGTCCGAGTGCCAGCTGGGGGCCCAGAGGAAGTACAGGGCCAACCACGCCCAGTCTCTGGAGGAGATGAACGCATGCCTTGCCGATCCTGAATGGGACTATCCCACCACCGTCAGCGTGTTGTGAAATATTCAAGCCGAGATCGCTGTTTACTCGCTCTTTTATCGCAGTAAATAAATCTTGAAACGAGAATCTAGATATATTATTATTTACATTTATTGATTTCTGAGTTCCTTGTAAATCTAATATTTTTTCATTGGTACTTGGGAGACACACCCCTAATCAAATCTCTGACTGATTCAACACCTTTTGTTATCTAAAAGTTAATTGAAGCCACTATATATCAGCTAAAAAGTGTAATTAAAAAGATATCAAGCTGAGGAGAGTCTGCGAATACCATATAAATAGAGCCTTCGAAATCCATTCCGGCCAAGTTTGCCGCCCAAGATGTCACGGAAACAATCCTCGCTCCTGGTACTCTGCCTGCTCTGTGTGGCCGCCACCCTGGCCACCAAGGTTCATAAGCTGCACTTCACGATCAAGACCAATGCCCACATTGCGGAGCTGCAGTCGGAGAGCAGGGAGCTGGCCGCCACCCATGCGGACCTCTCCTCCACTTGCTTCAATATTTACAGGCCCATCCTGGACAGCGTAACCACGGAATACGAGACGAGCTACGGGGAATGCGTCTCGGCCTACGACAAGTCCTCGGGCGTGATCAAGTCCAAGTACGATCCCGTGCGCGATGACATAATAGCGACCACCCACATGGCGTGCTACGACGCCTGTTGCAAGGTCTGGCAGGCGGAAGCTGAGAACGATCTGGAAACCCTGATCAAGCGCGTACAGTGCGCCGCCGATGTCTCCACCGAGAACTCCAAGATCTTGTACAACATCTCGTCAAATGCCACGCAGAATGCCATCAAAATCGAGGAGGAGTACCTTGTCGTGGACACCCAGCGGAATATCTGCGTGACCAATGCAGAGCGCTACTACGTCCAGGATACGACCACCACCTACGAGCAGCTGAACGCCTGCCTCAAGGGCAATCAGCCAGTTCCCGTTCCCACACCACCGGAAGCTCCGTATCCCACCCCCTCAGACGACATCCCTAACCCCCCCAATGCAAATGATGAATTCCCTTAGATCTACATTTTTTAAGACTTTGGGATAGAAAAGTCCAGATGCAAATAGCATTCAGGCAGCCAATTTTGTAATATTAAAATTAATCAATAAAAATCAGGCCAACTAGTTGTGTTTTTTAATGTTTTAAGCTATTTATGTTTTAAGTTTATGGAACTTTACTTTTCAGGCTTTAATCAATTGGATAAAAGGTTGTTAACAAATTAAGAAAGGGAACTAAGTTAGGAACGACGAGGTATTTATGAAACTTTACTTTTCAGGCTAACAATTATTTTAATTAATTGCAAAAAAGATTGTTAAAAAATCAAGAAAGGGAACTGAATTCGTTACGATGAGTTTTTTACCGTTTCAGCTTTGCTGTATTGTAAAAAATCATATAAATTCATTGAATAATCCTATATGGCAGGTGTTATTATAATATTAACACAATTTGTTTAAAAGTGGAAAACCACAATTTCAATATTGCCACTTTTCTATTGTTTTTATCGCTCGATGTTACACTCATTAACTGGTTCAATTATATAACAAATTAAAATCATTTTTATATATTTTTATAATTCTATTGGCAAGACTACATGTGTCGTAAAGTTAATTCTAATAAATTTATTTATTTATTTATTTTTAAATTAAAGTGCCTG